>BQNB010040428.1:0-47417 GCA_026074375.1 Tanacetum coccineum
CTTTTGAACATAAGCCGAATATAATAAGCTATAACATACCATTTTTATTACACGAAAATAACCACGATCACAAAACTATGATTTCCTTATTTTTCTTTTTATATGTTTTGAAATATATATGTAACCTTTTAGGGTTTATGTAGTTTTAAAATCTTTGTTCTTACAAAATAAGTTGTACAACTAGCATGTATGCATCAAGATGATTAGGAAAGTACAAGTTATTCAAAGATTAAGAGACTTACAAAATAAAGTGGTTTAAAAGGATGATTGATGACTAGAAACAACCCAAATGTTGTTTATAACCAACCCGAATACAATAAATATCAACCACAAACACAATATCTTCAAAGGTTTTTAATCAAGATTGGAAAATTATGAGTGTGTGTGTGTGTGTTTTTTGGGTGGTTTGAACAAAAGAGAGCAAAGAAGAAAAGAGAAAACTCAATTTCTAGTGTGTGTGTTTTATGAATGAGAAAGTGGAAGTAATACAAAGTTTACTTCACACACTAAATGTGTGTTGTGTGTGTGTCGTGTAATAGGACAAAGGAAGAGAGGGGACCAATTTGATCCTCCAATCACAAATGAGCTAGGACAAAAATAAGTTGTAACTTGTCTTATTGATTTTTGAATTCAACTTGGTCTCCAAGGTTCATTAAGAGGTGTTTGGACGCATGCATGCATGAGGAGGGGGGGGACCAAAATGGTTTTTAATATTTTATGATGTTAGTGCTCCTTATTTGATTTAATTTCCAAGCCTTCCATGCATATGCTCATTTTTTAAACCAAACACGATTTACGCAAGTAACGAAACGAATAACGGTATCTCCAAAAATTATGAAATTTTAAATATCAATTAAAAACGTAAAAACATGTGTACTGACAAAAAGACTACGATGATTGGATGCACGGATCGCTTCCGACAATGATTTTCAGTAAATAACGAAACAACTTACCGGTTACCCGTAAAATTTAAACGAAACATTAAAAATTCAAAATATCAAACGGAAACGGCTAAAATATTGATCGAAAATTTACGGGTTGTCACATCCTTTCCCCGTTAAAAGATATTTGTCCTCAAAGCTTAAGACGTAGCATTGGATTTTAGATTGGCGGGATATAGGTGCGGGTATCTCCTTCAAAACAGATCTTCTCGTTCCTAGGTGAATTCAGGACCCTGCCTAGAATTCCATCTGACCTTAAGGTTCGAAATACGAATTTGTTTTAATGGCCCGACCTCTCAGTCCATAATCTCAATCGGTTCCTTGATGTAATGAAGTTGGTCATCGATTTGGGTTTCATCTAAAGGAATAGCAAGTGTTTCGCTCGGATAAGAATTTCTTTAGGCTTGACATGGGAAAGGTACTATAGACTCTGCTTAGTTGTTTTGGGGGTTCAAGTCGATAAGCGATGGTTCCTACCTTAGCTGGAATCTTAAAAGGTCAATCTATCTAGGGTTCGGCTTTCCCCGTTTGCTAAAACGTATCACTTCTTTCCACAGAGATTCCTTCAACATGAAATTCTAAGGGTTTGTGTCTCACGTCAGCCTAACTCTTTTGATGATCACGATTACCCAAATCGTGTCATAACTGCTTGTTGTTCTTGGTAGTCTTGTGATAAAATCCATGGCTATGTTTTCCTATTTCCAATGGGGTATTTCTGGTGGTGATGCCTGCTTCTATGTTCGGGGCATTGGTACAACCGCTTAAGATTATGATATATCTTATCCGATCTAAGGTGGATGAAATAGTTAGATTTGTGTGACTCATGCTTGATCAATTCTCCTAGGTCACTAACGCGTGGTAACCAACTCCTCCTCCTAATGCATAGAGCTCCATCAAGACGATTCTCAAACTCTTTATCCATATGAAGGTTCTCATCTCTTAACTTTCTCTGTCTTGAGAGATTCTACTTGTGCTTTGTGAATCTGTGGCGGTAGGTTTGAATTAATAGTCATCACTAAGGCTCTCACCTTGAGAGGCTTAGCTCGTTCATTTCTGCTTAGAGCGTCTGCCGCAACGCTTGCTTTTCCAGGGTGATATCGAATCTTACAATCGAAATCACTGAGCAATCTTAACAATCTACGTGGTCTCATGTTCAATTCCTTTTGATCTAGAATGTGTTGTAATCTTTTATGGTTTGTAAACGTGGTGCGCTTCATGCCATACGGGTAGTGTTCCTAAATCTTGAGAGTAAACACTATTGCTCCTAATTCTAGGTCATGTGTCGTGTAGTTCTTCTCATGAACTCTTAGTTGTCGGGACGAGAGATTAAGTATCACTTTCTGTTCTGTATAATTATAGTACCTAATCCAAAATGCGAGGCGTTATAATAAACCACGAAGTTTTCCGTCTGCCAGGAAATGCTAAAATCTGTGCACTATAAAGTTTCTATATCAACAGTTGAAAGGCTTCCTCTTCTTTTTCTTCCCATTTGTATTTCACATTTTTCTGAGTCAGTTTGGTTAGAGGTTTCCATATGCTAGAGAAACTTTCGATAAATCATCGGTAATAACCGGAAAGACCTAAAAAATTTCGCATCCTCATTGGAGTCGTAGACGTTGCCTAATCCTTGATTGACTCAATCTTGGCGGTATCGACGTGAATGCTTGATTTATCAACAACGTGTGCCAGTGATTGCACTTTCAGTTAGCCAGAATTTCGTCACTTGAGAATTTGGCGTACAATTCCTTATTATTACGTTTCTATTTCCACGTTGAGTAGATAAAGATATCCTCGATGAATACTATCACGAACCTATCCAAGTACGGTTTGCACACCCGATTCATGAGATCCATGAATACCTCTGGTGCGTTGGTCAAACCAAATGGCATGACTTGAAACTTGAAATGTTCATAACGGGTCCTAAATGCGGCATTAGAATATCCTTTTCTCGAACTTTAGTTGGTGGTAACTAGTCCTTAGGTCAGTTTTTTTGAGTATACTAGGCAACGAGTAATGGTTATTCATGGTTTAGCTTGTTCAGTTCTCGGCAGTCGATGTACATCCTGAAGGATCCATCCTTCTTTTTGACAAACAATATTGAAACTACCCAGGGCAAGGTCCTGGTTTTTATAAATCCCTTTGAGCATACGACCTACTACGCCGGAGATGGTCAACTCTTATTCTCTCAACACATAACATGCCTCTGAGTCTTAAGTTATCTCTCTCCAACGTACAAATCTATCAAACAATTATGCTTACTAGCAACTATCGATGCATATCTATCACTCCTATTGCTTTGAATCGTTAAGGTTTCATCGCCTAAGGGGATACGAACGATCTTTCATCACAATTGCTCATGGCGTGGTACTTTTTCAATCAACCTATACCGATGATAACGTCGAAACTACCAAGTTCTACGGGCATTAAGTCTATTTTGAATAGATGATTCAGGATATTCAGTACACAACCTCAAATGTTGGTATCAACTTCTATAATCTTTTCGTCGGCTAACTCAATAGAGTACCTAGTGTCTACACTAGATGGGACGATGTCACTAAAAGGGCTAATCTTAGCGGAGGTGAGGCTTCTATCAACTAGGTTTCATGTACTTGCAATAATTTCGTCCTTTGCTTCAACTTCAGGTCCATCAAAAGTTTTGTCGGTACGAGAATCTCATAATTTACGTGATTCTAACTCACTAAAAGGTAAGTATATTGAAGGAAATCTTCTAGTTCTATTGGTTATAATCCAATTAGAGTGATAAGTCTGTTACGTTCTAAGTTTCTAAAATCCATAATTATCGTGACTACAGGGAGCGTGATTCGGTCTCTCGGCTAAGGGTGTGGTGTCTCTATGTGATAGGGTTACTTAGTTTTGGCGCTTACAAACACGAGTACACATGACCAACACGACTCACGAATACGCACGCAAAATATTAATAAAACACGAGTACAATATAATCCCGTTGACAATGTAGAGAAAAGAAACAAAAATAAAAATGGAAGTAAGGTAAATTGACAAAATTTTATGGTGACTTTCCCAACTAGCATGGTCCTTTCCTGAGTATATATAGGTGATCAGCTATGCATATTAGGAACTAACGTATTATATGCTATTCGTCATAAATTAGTGTTATGTTTAAAAATCATATATGGTATAAACGATATTGTTTTTAAGGTAGCAAAACAATTCGTAACAATGAAAATAAGGTAGCTTATATAACGACACAAGATATTTTGTAAAATAGCGTAAAATAGCTCAAGAGGTGATATCAAAATAGTTTACGAGAAAATCACTTGACGGTTTATATTGTAACAGTAAGGGGTTCATAATATGGTATCAAATGGTTTACGAGTTGGACAAACTCAAATTTTATAAAGTGAATAGTATTAGTTTATAGAAGTGACACGAAGTAGTTTCATAAGATGTCGAGAAATAGTTTATTATTTGACTGCGAATAGGTTTTTTTAATTGACAACGATATAATTCTGAGTGACAATGAATACTGTTGTAAAATGACCCAAAGTGGTTTATAATAGGGTTAGCAAAAGAGTTTATAAATGACCGTAAAATAGGTTATAAGATGAAAACGAATTAGTTTATTAGATGATAGCTAGATAAGTTATGAGGTAATAGTAGGATAATTATAAGATGTTG
Source organism: Tanacetum coccineum (assembly GCA_026074375.1). NCBI lineage: Eukaryota > Viridiplantae > Streptophyta > Magnoliopsida > Asterales > Asteraceae > Tanacetum > Tanacetum coccineum. The sequence goes on from BQNB010040428.1 coordinate 4,599, forward strand.
ACAAAGTGGTTTGTAGGATGATATCAAAATAGTTTATAAGGTGTTAGCGAAATGGTTTATAAAATTATGGTAAAAGAACTTATAAACAACGATGAAATAGGTTAAAAGATGAAAAACGATTTAGTTTGTTAAAAATGATTGCAAAAATGGTTTATGAGATGATAGTAGAATGATTTATGAGATAATGGAAAAATGGTTTATAAGACGACAATAAAGTGATTAATAAGCTGTTTAGCAAAACGGTTCGTAGACTGACGGAAAGTAGTTTATAAACGACATTATTTCTGTTTATAAGACCACACTAGTGTGTTTCATACGACAACATCCAAATAGTTTATACTTGTAAAACGGTTTATAAAATAATGGCAAAAGAGTTTATGAACGACGACAAAATAGGTTAGAAGATAAAGACAAGTTAGTTTGTAATGTGACTGTGAAAGTAGTTATGAGATGGCATTAGAAAAGTTTTATAAAAAACGTCGGGTGAAACAGTTTATGTTAAGAAGTAGTTTATAAGATTACACCAAAAATGGTTTTTATAGGTGACAGGAAAAATGGTTTATATAAAATACTAACGGGAATGTTTTAATTATGCCAAATAGTTTGTAGGGTGACAACGTAACAGTTTATAAGATGGTAACAAAATGCCTTTATAGAATGGTAGTAAAATGATTAATACGCTGTCAGCAAAATGGGTTGTAGACTGATAGTAAAATAGTTTATAAAATGTATATAAAATAGTTTATGAGGTGACGATGGTTTATAAATGATAGTGAAATGGTTTATAAGGTGTTGAAATAAATAAGAAGCTATCAACTAAACGGTTTGTAAAGTTGCTGGTAAAAAAGTTATAACGCGAATATACTCATGTTTATAAGACGACACTAAAATAGTTCATAGGATAACATCCAATTAGCTTATAACGACACTAATAGTTCATAGGATAACATCCAATTAGTTTATAACAGTAAAGCGGTTTATAAAATAATAGTAAAATGGGTTGTAAGACGGTAATAGATTTGAGGAGTACCTTACATAAATTATTAAAGAATGGGAGTGTAATTAACGAAATCATCATGACACAAAATGAACAGATGGTTTAAAAACATCCACACAATACACGAAATTCTCAATAGGAAGTACTGTGCTAGACTATCATGGCTACGGTTCAAGTTCTATTAGTTCTATGAGTACGATAGGAAATCTCACTTTAAGTATCAACATTATCTCTGACGACCTTGGAGTTCTCGCGAGCTTTTACTTTTCAACTACGGTTCGTACAGTTCAGATTTGGATAATCACTCTTGTAATGTCTCGATTTTCCACACTTATAATAGGTATTTCTTGAGCAGCTACTACTACCACGACCTTTCTAGTTGCGAAAAACACCACCACAACGCCCCTAGTTTCGGTCCTTTGTCCTATCATGTGACTAATAGAACCCTGCGAGATAACATGAAAACATGAATATAAATAACTAAGGGCGCGTTGGGTGCAAGAAAGATGCCACAATAGTGGCCCTAAACCCACTGTTGGGCTGCGACTCAAACCAGAAAAAGGGGAGGAAAAAGAATAACCATGCAGGTTTAAAAGGGAGATGATTATACATGCATACATATACAATATAATAAACAAGAAAAACCTATATATATGTATTATTAAGGGTGCGTGAGTGGGAGACAAAGACCACAGCAGTGGTTGTCTGCTGTGTTCGACCCAAAACAGAAAAAGAGAAAGAGCAAAAGTGGCCATGTGAGTCTATATAATATAAAAATAACACATGTGGGTATTTTTATATAAAGGAATACATGTAATAGGCAAAAACAAGAACCATATAGGGTCGAATGGAAGCCACAATAGTGGCCCTGGGCTGCTGCTTGTGTGCGTCAGTAAGTCAAGAAAACAAAAAGAAAACGAAGTTATAGTCCACGGGAGTTTGAGTACTTTATAAAAATGCGACGCGTAATAGTATAATTTTCCTGTATAGATACCCATAATTGTAAAAGTTATCCCTAGAGCCAACGGTTCAATCAGTACTTTGAAAGCGTAAAAACGTTAACTCCTAAACGACAATACCCTTTTGACTAATTGTATAGTCTACTGTATACATTAATTTTTGAACGTAAACTCAGACCTTGTCATAATTATTTAGGTGTCTGACTGAGTTACTTTGACGTGCATTGAGCCACTATCTGTTTCAGACGATTAACCAACAAGGTGAGTTTTCATAGCCCCTACTCTACTATTTTAAATCATCTTTTGGGGTGAAAACATTGCTTATTTCAAACGTGTGAATACAAGTACAATTACTCATTACTGATTGGTTTATGTCCCGATTTAACCCAAGTTGGTAATTGCCCGATTTATCATGAACCGTCAATCTTTGTGAGCACGAATGTTATGGATAGATCTATCGGGATTCACAACCCATATGATAGCATGTTCAAGGCAAAATGGTACTCATGTATACAACATACCAAAAACACGTATAAGGCACACGTAAAAACACGTAGGATCAAATACTGGTTATAGACCTGACGTAGTTATATACTACATGGTTCTCTATAACCTTGGCTCTGATTACCAATCTGTCACACCCTCAAACGAGGCCTGGACGGAATACGTGTCCGAGGGCGTGACATCATAAAAATCATCACACAAAGTACAAAGAATGACCACTAATGGACGTTTTGAAAATCATAACTCGTTGTATTTGTTAAAAATGGATAAGTCTTACAAGATTTGAAATGAAATTTAAAACGTTGCGGAAGCATAATTAAGTTTTCAAAAGACAACGAGTATGAATGATAATAAAGTCTTGAAAGATGATATCATATTACACGTGTACTCCACATAGCACATTAGAGAAGTCCAAAGGTAAGTACCAGAAAAACATGCTTAAAACGTCAATATAAAGTTGGTAAATTCATAGGTTTAGTTCAAACGTAATTAGTGTGGACCATAAGTTTATCAAAATGTATGCGACAGTTATAGCAGATACAACTTCACATAAAAAGGTATTTACGTTACACTAAGCTCATGAAACCGACGCTCAATTCACGTAGCATATAACATGCCAATTAATTGCTTGCCCTTACAGGTGTCCGGCCAAAGACCACCCAACCAGTTTTGACATGGCATATATCTGTTAGTCCTTGGCAAACTCAGACTAGTAAGTGCTTCTAACCCGGATAGGGATAATTAGACCCAATAGATCTATTTATTCACTCGCGCTCACTTAACCAAAGAACGATTATAGTAATTAACGGTTCATGATGATTCGGGCAATAGTGATCTAACGCTACTTAGGCAACACGTAAACTAGGAAATCTCACGTATAGTACTTGTGTCCAGTTTAAAAATCAAGCAAAGTTTCTCACCTCAAGTTATAAACAATTTATTCAAAACAAGTAAAAGTGGGGCTATGAACTCACCTTATGCGAGTTGTGAATCAAAAGAAATCAATCAAGTAAAGATGAATCTTATGGTCCTAGCGACAACCTAGCATATAGTTGTCGTTTAAGAGTGATGTACAGTGAATAACGCTTAACGCAAGAGTTGATCATCCAAGCATGAGTAGACACGGCGTATCCTTTTCAAAACGTACTTTTGAAAGTTATAAGTTTTGACAAGTCTCGACATTTTGAAACATCTTCGAAAATATTTCGTATTTTAGTGTATTTCATCTTTAGTGTATTTTGTCTTTTAGTGTGTTTCGTCTTTCAATGTATTTTGTCTTTTAGTGTATTTTGTCTTTTAGTGTATTTCGTCTTTTAGTGACCCGACACACCAAAGTTGACTCAATAACCGTAAATGTTGACATAAACTCGACACTTAATGTCATTCTTCATTTATCATTAGTTTGATCATAAAAGTATATTTTTTGACGCATTTATAAAGTTTAATAAATTTTAGCATGACATTTCTAAAAATATCAATTTTCCATTTTTATCCTTCTCGACTCGTGAAGGTATCAGTTTTATAAAAGTACATCTTTTATTGATTAGAAAGAATATCCGATCGATTTTCGACAACACCGTAAATATTGCAACAAATCCATTCTAAACCTAAACCTCTTCGACTTTCAATTCTTTTTGAAAACTTGTTTGCTGGAGAAAAAAACTTTAAGAAAAAACATTTTTTTAATTCTGAAAATTAGGGATTTAAAAATAAACATTTTATTAATTGAAAACTTAAATTTTTTTTTTTTTAATTCTGAAAAAGAAGTGATTTAAAAAACATTTTTTATTTAAAAATAGAAAAAAGTAAAAAAAACTAGCCGTGTATAACTAAAGTAACGGTCAACATTCATCACTAAAAGTCAAGACATTATTCAATCATTAATTGTATTGGCATAAAAAATTGTTGATGGCTAATATACAATTTTTCAATTAAATAAAACACTTAATATTTACTTAATTTGGATGGTTGAAAAAAGTTCTTTAAAGTTTCTGCGCTTAAAATGGGTTCTTCTAATATAACGCGCCTTCATATATTTATATATATATATTTATATATATATATATATATATTGATATATATATATATATATGTCTAACTTTCACTGAAGACCTTGTGAGTTGACACAATGTCTTGTTTATTTTAAACATTGCGTGGTGAAACAAATTATCTCGTTTTACTTCTAAAAACATCATGTATAATACGGATGTTCTTTAAAACTTTTTACGGCTTTACATTATACCGTTTTGCGTTAATTTTGGAAACCCTGTCCGTTGCAGGGTCTGTCGACCCACTGATATCATACTATTCGACTCTGAAGGACGACTTTGAACAACCCCGCCCATATTGTTGGGAAAACACCTACGGTCATGTGGTTCCGTCTTAATTTTTCTTATTCTCGAACTTTAGAACATGCCGGATTAATTCGCACATAACTATAACCCTCACCTCATAACATTCCATTTTTGGAAACACACTTTTGAAAATCGACCTTAATTTTATTTACTCCGTTCAAATTTGAGAATAAAATACGACAACGGCGACAAGGATGAGTTTCGTGAGGATCAAGCGTTATTGTAACCCGATGAAATTGATAATGCTATTAAGCTAGTTGCTGTCTATGACGGCAAAAGTCGCGTGGCTTACGACCTAAATGGGCATCAGGTTCGTATGTAGGAAACCAAAGTGGTAAGGATATGCCAACAACGAATATAAATGACAACTCGGTCGTGAGAGCTTACACTGCTTAGACCCTAATAACAAATGGGATATGTAGAAAAGTTACCCTACTTATCCAAGGTAAGTTGCACAACACCTAGGCATGCACTGTGGAGTGCAATAATAACTGCGAGGGAGTGTTCAGAGAATTTAGCCACTGACTAGGATTGTAGGAAACCCGTTTATTACAACTTAGAAGGCGCAATTGGAAAATTAGAAACCAGAAATAACCTATTATGAGTGTGGAGAATAAGGAACATTACAAGATGTGATTGTCATAAATCTGAACCTTGCAAACGTAGTGAAAGTTAAAAGCTCGCGATAACTCCAAGGTCGTCAAAGATAATGTTGATACTTAAAGAGAGATTTCCTATCGTACCTAGTAGAACCTAAGTAGACTTGAACCGTAACCATGATAGTATTGCACTAGTACTTCCTTGTGAATTTCATGTATTGTGTGGATGTTTATAAACCATCTGTTCATTTTGTGTCACGATGATTTCGTTAATTACACTCCCATTCTCTAATAATTTATGTAAGGTACTCCTCAATCTATTACCATCTTACAAACCCATTTCAACTATTATTTATAAATAAATCCGGACCTTCTTTTTTTAACTGTTATATGATAATTGGGTATTCCTATGAAAATTTTAGTGCTTTATAAACTAATTGGATGTTATCCTATGAACTATTTTAGTGTCGTCTTATAAACATAGTAGCTGTCGCGTTATAAGCTATTTTACCGCCAGCTTACAACCCGTTTAGCTGGTAGCTTCTTGTTTATTTCAACACCTTATAAACCATTTCACTATCATTTATAAACCATTCCACGCGGGTCACCTCATAATCTATTTTATAGATATTTTATAAACTATTTTAACCATCAGTTTACGAATCCATTTTGCTGACACGTATTAACCATTTTACGTACCAATTCTATAAAGCATTTTGTTATCCATCTTATAAAAAAATCTTGTTACGTCGTCACCCTATTATCTATTTGTATCATTATTATACGACGTTCCACTAGCCTTTTCAACCCATTGTACTTTTATCTTGTAAACTCTTTTGCTAGTAGTTTATATAATCCGTTTTCCTTGTCATCCTATAAAATCCCAACTTTTTTTGGTGGGAATCTTTTATAAACTAATTATTAACTTAATCTATTTCACGACGTTTTATAAATGTTCTAGTGCCCATCTCATAACTATTTCAATTCACTTTACAAACTAACTTGTCTTTATCTTTTAACTTATTTTGTCGTCGTTTATAAACTCTTTTTGTCATTATTTTTTAAATTGTTTTACTAGTTAAAACTAATGTGGTGTGTCGTATGAACCACACTAGCATCGTCTTATAAACAGAAATACTGTCGTTTATAAACTACTTTTTCGATATATTTTTTTTGTCAGTCTACGAACTGTTTTCTAAACAGGCTTTATTAATCACTTTATTGTCGTCTCCTTAATAAACATTTTTGCATTATCTCATAAATTTATTATACTATCGTATCATAAACTATTTTTGCAATCATTTTTAACAAACTAAATGTTTTTCATCTTTTAACCTATTTCGTCGTCGTTTATAAACCCTTTTGCCATAATTTTATAAACCGTTTCGCTGACAACTTTTAAACTATTTTGATACCATTCTATAAACCATTTTGTCATTCTCTTATAATTATCCTACTATTACCTAATAGCTTATCTGGCTATATGTCAAGAACTAATTTATTTCCATCTTATAACCTATTTTGCAGTTATTTATAAACTCTTTTGCTACCCTATTATAAACTACTTTGCAGTCATTTTACAAGCCGTTTCATTGTCACCTCATGAATTATTTCGTTGTCGTTTTAAAAACTATTTCGCTGTCAAATTATAAACTATGTCGTCGTCATCTTATGAACTAATTCGTGTCTTCTATAAACTATTACGTTCCCACTTTATAAATTTTTGGGTTGTCAACTCGTAAACTATTTGATACCATATTTGATACCCCCCTTACTGTACGTTATAAACGTCAAGTGATTCTGTAAAATATTTTGGTATCACCTCTTGAATATTTTAGCATTTTACAAAATGTCTTGTGTCGCTTTCTAGCTATCTTACACACAAAAATAAAAAATCTCTGGTGTCGTTATATATAAACTACCCTGTTTTCATTGTTACAAACTGTTTTGCTACCTTATAAACTGTACCGTTCATACCATATAAGATTTTTAAACATAACACCAATTTGACGAAATAAGCATATCATCGTTAGTTCCTAAATTATGCATAGTATGATCACCAATGTATAATTCAGGAAGGACCATGCTATGCTGAGGGTAGTCACTATAAAAATTTTGTTAATTTACCCTTAATTTTCATTTGTATTTTCTTTCTTTTCTCTCCATTGTCAACGGGATTATATTGTACTCGTGTTTTATTTATATTCTGCGTGCGTATTCGTGAGTCGTGTTGGCCGTGTGCACTCGTGTTTGTAAGCGCCAAAACTAAGTAGATAATTCTAAACCTTATCATATAGAGACACCACACCCTTAGCCGAGAGACCGAATCACGCTCCCTGTAGTCACGATAAATATAAATTGTAAGAACTTAAAACGTAACCGACTTATCCTTTTAAATTGATGATAACCAGGAGAACTAGGAGATTTCCTTCAATATATTTACCTTTTCGTGAGTTAGAATCACGTAAATTATAAGATTCTCATACCGACAAAACTTCTGATGGACCTGAAGTTAAAGCAATGGACACAATTATTACAAGAACATGAAACCTAGTTGATAGAAGCCTCACCTCCGCTAAGATTTGCCCTTTTAGTGACATCGTCCCATCTACTGTAGACACTAGGTACTCTATTGAGTTAGCCGATGGAAAGATTATAGAAGTTGATACCAACTATTGAGGTTGTGTACTAAATATTCTAAATCATTTATTCAAAATAGACTTGATGCCCGTAGGACTTGGTAGTTCGACATTATCATCGGTATAGATTGGTTGACAAAGTACCACGCCATGAGAAATTGTGATTAAAGATCGTTCGTATCCCTTTAGATAATGAAACCTTAACGATTCAAAGCAATAGGAGTAATGGATATGCACCGATAGTTGCTAGTAAACAGAGTTGTTTGATAGGATTGGTACATTGGAGCGGGATAACTTGCGACTCGGAGGCATGTTATGTGTTGAGAGAAAGAGAGTTGACCGTCTCTGGTGTAGTATGTCGTATACTCAAAAGGATTGGTAAGACCGAGTTCCTCACCCTAGGGAGCTTCGATATTGTTCGTAAAAAAGAAGGATGGATCCTTCAGGATGTACACTGACAGCCGAGAATTGAACAAGCTAACCGTGAAGAACCATTACCGTTACCTAGTATAGATGATCTTTTCGATCAACTATAAGGATTTAGCGTTTACTCAAAAATCAACGTAGGGACTAGTGACCACTAATTAGAGTTCGAGAAAAGGATATTCTAAGACCGTATTTAGGACCTGTTATGAATAATTCAAGTTTTAGGTCATGCCATTTGGTTTGATCAACACACCAGAGGAAATTCATGGATCTCATGAATCGGGTGTACAAACCGTACTTGGATAAGTTCATGATAGTATTCATCGAGGATATCTTTATCTACTCAAGCGGAAATAAGGAATACGAGGAACACCTTAGGCTTATCTTGGGATTGCGTAATAATAAGGGATTGTACGCCAAATTCTCTAAGTGCGAATTCTGGCTCCTGAAAGTGCAATTTCTTGGCCACGTTGTTGATAGTCAAGGCATTCACGTCGATACCGCCAAGATTGAGTCAATCAAGGATTAGGCAACGTCTACGACTCCAACGAAGATACGAAAATTCTTAGGTCTTTCCGGTTATTACCGACGATTTATCAAAGGTTTCTCTAGGATATGGAAACCTCTAACCAAACTGACTCAGAAAAATGTGAAATACGAATGGGAAGAAAAAGAAGAGGAAGCCTTTCAACTGTTGATATAGAAACTTTGTAGTGCACTGATTTCAGCATTTCCTGATGGACGAAAAACTTCATGGTTTATTATAATGCCTCGCATAATGGATTAGGTACTATAATGATACAGAAGGAGAAAGCGATAACTTACGACTCTCGACAACTGAGAGTTCATGAGAAGAACTACACGGCACACGATCTAGAATTAGGAGCAATAGTTTTCACTCTCAATATTTAGGAACACTACCCGTGTGGCATGAAGCGCACCATGTTTACAAACCCTAAAATATTACAACACATTCTAGATCAAAAGGAATTGATCATGGGACCAAGTAGATTGATAAGATTGCTCAGTGATTTCAATTGTAAGATTCGATATCATCCTGGAAAAGCAAGCATTGCGGCAGACACTCTAAGAAGAAATGAACGAGCTAAGCCTCTCAAGGTGAGAGCCTTAGTGATGACTATTAATTCAAACCTACCGCCACAAATTCATAAAGCACAAGAAGAATCTCTTAAGACAAAGAAAGTTAAGGATGAGAACCTTCATGGTATGGACAAGGAGTTGAGACTGGTCTTGATAGAACTCCCTGCACTAGGAGTATGAGTTGGTTACCACGCGTTAGAGACTTAGGAGAATTGATCAGGCATGAGTCACACAAATCTAACTATTTCATCCACCCTGGATCAAATAAGATATATCATAATCTTAAGAGGTTGTACCAATGGGAACACTGCCTGGATGGCATAAAGCATACCATGTTTACAAACCATAAGAGCTTATAGTACATTCTAGATCAAATGGAATTAAACGTGAGACCACGTAGGTTGTTAAAAATTGTTTAAATATTATGATTGTGAGATTCAATATCACCTTGTAAAAGCAAACGTTGCAGCAAATGCTCTAAGCAGAAAGGAACGAACTAAGCCTCTCAGGGTGGGAGCCTTAGTGATGACCGTTAATTTAAACCTACCACCACAGATTCATGAAACATAAGTAAAAGTTTCAAGAAAGGGAGCGTTAAGGATGAGAACCTTCATGGTATGGACAAGGAGTCTGAAACTCGTCTCGATAGAACTCTCTGCATGGGTCACACAAATTTGACTATTTCATCCACCCTGGATCGGGTAAGATATATAATAATCTTAGACAGTTGTATCAATGACCCAACATAGAAACATGCATCGCCACCAATGTCAGCAAGTGCTTGACGTGTTTAGGGGAGAATGATGATTATCAGGAGTCATCCGGTTTACTGGTACAACCAGAAACAGCCCATTAGAAATGGGAAAAATATAGCCATGGATTTTATCACAAGCCTGCCAAAGACAACAAGCCGTTACTACACGATTTGGGTAATCGTGATCATCAAAAGAATTATGCTGACGTCAGACGCAAACACTTAGAATTTCAAGTCAGAGGTATCTCCGTGGAAAGGAGTGATATGTTTTGGCAAACGGGAAAAACCGAACCCTCGTTATATTGGACCTTTTAAGATCTTAGCTAAAGTAGGAACCGTCACCTATCAACTTGAACTCCCAGAGCAGCGGAGTAGATTTCATAGTACGTTTAACGTCTTGAACTTGAAGAAGTGCCTAGCTGACGAGACTCTTGCTATACCGTTGGATGAAATCCAAATCGACGAAAAACTCCACTTCATTGAAGAATCTGTCGAGATCATGGACCGCGAAGTCAAGCGTCTGAAGTAGAACCGTATTCTGATTATCAAGGTACGTTGGAACTCTAGGAGAGATCTTGAGTTTAGGTGGGAGCGTGAAGACCAAATGCAGAAAAAGTACCCGCATCTATTTGCTAATCCTGAACCTTCGTCGAATGCTACGTCTTAAGCTTTGAGGACAAAACTCTTTTAACGGGGAAAGGATGTGATACCCCGCAAATTTCCGATCAATAATTTAGCCGTTTCCGTTTGATAATTTGATTTTTTAACGTTTCGTTTAACTTTTACGCGTAACCGGGAAGTTGTCCCGTTAATATTTGAGAATCGTCTCCGGGAGCGAACCGTACTGTATTTCATCGTAGTCTTTCGTCATTGGACGCGTTTTTACGCTTTTAATTAATATTTAAAATTTCATAATTTTTCGTGAAGTCATTAGTCATTTTCGTTGTTTACGTAATCGTTTAAGTAACTTAATGCATGTATGCATGGAAAGCTATGGAAATTAATTCATATGCATGCACTACCATTCCTAGAATGTTGGAAACCAATTGGTCCTCCTTTGGTCTTGCTCTTTCAACCGAATAACACACACACTCTAGCATGGGATCCCCATTTTTGAAATTTGAAATGGGAGACAAACCTTCCTACAAAATGGTTCTTGTACACGTCCTTCCTAGCCTCTCATTCGCGGATCATTTCGGTCCCCTTTTTCCCCTTGTACTCGGCCGAACAAAGCCATGCACCAAGTCTAGGTGCATCCCATCTCTTGCCAACATATAAACAACTAGTCACATTTACTTCTCATTCATTCATAGCAAATTCTCTCACTAGAAAAACACACATACTTTTCCTTTCTTTTCTTTCTTGTTCGAACCACAAACACACACCAAATCTATTTCTTTTTAATCTTTCATAAATGAGTTGTACTTTTGCATTCGTATGATCATTCCGAACAAGGTGTACAAAGCGGATCGTTGTGAAAATCATTACCTATTTTTCTATAAAACTACAAGTCTCAAAGTTTAATCTTTTTATTTATAAATGGAAGAACATAAAAAGTAGTTGTACTTTTGCGCTTAAAAGTTCGTTGCGACTATTTTGATATATATATTGTTATTACTACGGCAATATCATTTATTTGAAATTTATCGTATAGTGAGTTTATATATTGTTGGCGAAGGGATTAAGTTAGATGTTGGTTTTGTTGGAAGCGTAAATGGAAAGTCAAAGAGGTTTAGGTTTAGAATGGATTGTTGCAATATTTACGATATTGTCGAAAATCGATCGGATATTCTTTCGAGTCAATAAAAGATGTACTTTTATAAAACTGATACATTCACGAGTCAAGATGGATAAAAATGGAAAGTTGATATTTTTAGAAAGGTCATGCTGAAATTTTAGAAACTTTATAAATGCGTCGAAAAATATACTTTTATTATCAAACTAATGATAAAATGAAGAATGACGTTAAGTGTCGAGTTTAGGTCAACATCTATGGTTATTGAGTCAAATTTGATGTGTCGGGTCACTAAGAGACGAAATACACTAAAAGACAAAATACACTAAAAGACGAAATATTTTCGAAGATGTTTCAAAATGTCAAGACTTGTCAAAACTTATAACTTTCAAAAGTACGTTTTGAAAAGGATACGCCGTGTCTACTCATGCTCGGATGATCAGCTCTTGCGTTAAGCGTTATTCGTTGTACATCATTCTTTAACGACAACCATATGCTAGGTTGTCGCTAGAACCGTGAGATTCGTCTTCACTTGATTGATTTCTTTTGATGCACAACTCACATAAGGTGAGTTCATAGCCCCACATTTTACTCGTTTTGAATAAATGTTTTAATACTTTGGGGTGAGAAACATTGCTTGTTTTTAAAATTGGACACAAGTACTATACGTGAGATTTTCCCTGTTTACGTGTTGCCTAAGTAGCGTTTAGACCACTATTGCCTGAATTATCATGAACCGTTAATTACCTTTAACCGACTGGCTGGTTAAGTAAGCGCGAATGAATAAATAGATCTATTGGGACTAATTATCCCTATCCGGGTAAGAAGCACTTACTAGTCCGAGTTTGCCAAGGACTAACGGATATATGTCATGTCGAAACTGGTTAGGTGGTCTTTGGTCGGACACCTGTAAGGGCAAGCAATTACTTGGCATGTTATATGCTACTTTCCACTATTAGCTTCGGTGTCATGAGCTTAGCGCAACGTAAATACCTTTTTATGTGAAGTTGTATCTGTTATAACTGTCGCATACGTTTTGATAAACTTGTGGTCCACACTAATTACGTTTGAATTAAACCTATGAATTCACCAACTTTATGTTGACGTTTTAAGCATGTTTTTCAGGTGCTTAGCTTTGGACTTCTCTGATGTGCTATGTGGAGTCTACGTGCAATATGATATCATCTTTCAAGACTTTATTATCATTCATACTCGTTGTCTTTTGAAAACTTAATTATGCTTCCGCAACGTGTGACGCTGGCCATGCGCTGACGCGTACCTAGCGCGCCAGACGTAAAAGTCAAGTTTTACGGATTTTGGCTATCGTTTATGATTTTACGTTTTGCGAATGTTTATTTGTCAACGTTAAAACATAAATGAGATCCTAGTCAATGTTGCACCAACACCGGTGATAAAAACGACGACGCCACCTCACCCATGGCCACTGTCTCAAACTCTCGCTCACCTAAAAGTACATTTAATAATTACTCAACATCTTCATCATCTCAACTCAGTCCATCTAGTGTTTTAACCCTTCCATCACCACCTCGTCCAATGGTTCTTAGCCCTTGTGCCGCGTGCAAGATTCTTAGACGACGATGTGTCGAGAAATGTGTCTTGGCACCTTATTTTCCTCCTACCGGTCCCTTTAAGTTTACGATTGCACACCATGTATTTAGAGAAAGCAACATCATTAAATGAATGAAGAGGAAGATAAAATGGTTCCTTAGATTAACCAAAGACTATCATGATCAGTTCCTAAAAGGAAAAATCTATTCAGTGATATTAAGTGACTTGAAGCTAATTGCATTCATAAGCGGTTCACTTAAAGTTTACTTTAATTTTCTTCTTCATGAGAATGCTCAACAATGATGTCTGCCATTTGTGATGCACGTGGTGAATCTAAGAACATTTTACACATCCGTGACCCTTCATCTTCAGTAACCTCTGTGCCAAGGATTATCCTCGCCTTCTTGAGCACTGGTGACTTGGCCAACATAAGCTTCACAAACTCCATCTCACTTATCCATTCTGGAAAATTTTAAACTCAAATTCCTTCAAATGCCCCAACCTTATATCCGAACAATCTTTCATAGAAAATATATCATCGTCACCAGAATGTTTTACACACGTAATCTACAAAGAATGTTAATATTCATGTGTTAGTGTATCTTCCTATGAAAATTTACAAAGAATGTGTTAGTCATCTACAGAGAATGTGAATGTCTCCAAGTTCGGGGAGCTTCTGATCACAATGCCAATAAGTAGCAACCCATAATCAACAACGAGCGCCATCATGTCTAAGCATATGTGTTTAAGGTTGAGTAATGGAATTGGAAGCACTTGTGCTACCCTATCCTGGGCAGAATACTTGATCATAGACAAAACAAAGATTAACAACCACAATTTTTATATACATGTCCGTTAATTGATGCAAAGAGAAGATAGATAAAGGTGGTATATATGAAGAGTAATAACCCAAGTTAAGTGTAAATTTATTGACAATATTGTTGTTCCTCGCCAAATGAGTTATTATCTGGTCAATTACAACACACGTATCTGAACCCGTGTAAGATGGGCAACTTGGATCCTTGTGAAGTAAGAATTCTGAATTAATGGAAAGGCCAAACTCAAGGATTGGACCTTGGTGGAGTAACAAAATTTGGTATATCGCTAGCAATTTGCTCTTAAACTTCAATTTAAATGTATGAAGGAGAAGATGAAATGGGTGAAAAGTGGACGAGTCCACGAAACCAGGTCAAAAAATTTGGTCAAACGGGTTAAACATGCCACCTTGACATAACTAAAAGAAAAAAAATATGATGTGGAAAAAACCTGTTATAGCCGGTTTCGTGGTTAATAATGATATTTTTTTGAATACATGATTAATAATGAGATACTTAAATAGTAAGGGGTTGTTTGGATTTTTCTTCGTGGTAGCGGTTTGGTATAATTTCTTCATAGCGGTTAAAAAAAAAAAGAGTATCCAGACGACACTTTTTTTGCGACACCTTTTTACCGAAAAAGTTGAGTAATACTGTATGTAATTTTTTATATAGCCTTTATAACTTATTTTTACATTAAATTCAAATTTTGGTAATAGCGTAAAATTTTTTTCGGTTGACACCTTTTTAGCGACACTTTTTTCGAGAAAAATTAAGTAAAATAAAAAATTTTCTATAGCATTTTTAGCTTATTTTTACACCAAATTTAGATTTTGGTAATAGGGTAAAAATAATTTTTTTCATAATCCAACTGCGCCGAATTCCAAACAAACCAAAACCAAAACCATCGAGAAGGACTTAAACTGCACAAATCATTCACAACAAACAAACCATTAACTACCAACGATTATTCATTCACGGTTTTCTATTGATTTTGTAAAATCCCGTTAAATCATTTATCGGTTTTAATCATAGACGTGTAAAATCCCGTGAACGAGAATTGCATACATAACCACAACAACATCAATCACATCATATCCACTTAAGATCCAACAAAATCTTTCACACTTCATAATTAATAACCATTCATTCATCATGTCTACTCCAGTTAACACATCCTCAACAGATAGCCAAATGCACAACAATATCATGGCAGCTGGTTCAAAAGATCGTCCACCGATGCTTGGACCAGGAAGATATTCTCAGTGGCGTTCGCGTTTTCTACGATACCTTGACACTAAATCGAATGGTGAATATCTGAGGAAGTGCATCTTTGAAGGTCCATATACGCCCACGAGCGTACTCATTGCAGCTGTTGAAGCAGCAGAAAACATTCCACCAGTAGCTGCACATGAAGAAGCTGAGACAATACACAACATGACAACAGAGAACAAACTTTACTTTCAAGCTGAAAAGGAAGCTATTTTCTTGATTTTGACTGGTATTGGAGATGAAATTTACTCAACTGTTGATGCATGCAACACAGCTAAGGAGATGTGGACAGCCATTGAAAGGCTACAACAGGGTGAATCGTTGAACGTACAAGATGTAAAGACCAATCTGTTCTGGGAATTTGGGAAGTTTACTTCTCGAGATGGAGAATCCATGGAGTCTTATTACTCCCGGTTTTATAAACTGATGAATGAGTTGACAAGGAACAACTTGCAAGTTTCACCAATGCAAGTGAATGTTCAATTTCTTCAACAACTTCAACCAGAATGGTCAAGATTTGTGACGGTTGTCAAGCAGAGAGAGGAAATAGACACAGTCTCATATCACAGGCTGTTTGACGTTCTGAAGCAGTTTCAAAACGAAGTTAATGATATCCGTTCTGAGAGATTAGCCAGAAGTGCAAATCCATTAGCACTTCTTGCGGCTGCTCAACCATATTCAGATAACTACTATCAGGCACCAAAACCTCAAAGATCGAATGCACCATCATACATGCAATCTTCTTCCACACGACCAAGTGCGTCTACCAGACACAAAGGCAAAGAGATCGCCAAACCAGTTACTCCTCAATCTGAGTCCGTTTCTGAGGAAGACAGTGATCCAGAACAAGCTCGGAGGGATAAGGATATGGCAAAAGAATTTGGCACTCCTTTCAAAGTATTTCAAGAAGCTCTACAAACCTACCACAACAACCTTCGAACATCTTTAAAATCCAGGGAACAAGACGAAGAAACCACACCAAGGGTATAACAATGAAATCAGTCAGGGCAGTTTGAGATCAAAGGACAATGACAGTTTCTCGGCTAGGGAAAACATAGCATTCAGGTAGTGCACAAATGGGATACAATGCTTTAACTGCAAGGGATTTGGCCACTATGCCAAAGGAATGCAAATGCAAAGCGTTAATAGACTACACGTACCAAGGAAAGGATGATGGAAGTAAAACAAGCTGAGCAAGCAGATTGCTTAGCGGACACGATGAAGAGATTGATGAACAGAATTGAACACATTACAGTTCATGGCAAAGATTTAAGGAGGTCTTACCTGAAGTATCCAGTTCTACTGATCTGCCATTGGAACAGGTAAAAACCATGATGAAAAGAATGTGTTTGCAAATGAAAACGACCCCCATTCTGAGCAACCGGATCCATTAATGACACATAAGTTTAGAGAAGGATGACTAGCAAGTACACACCCTGATTCATCAAATATATGTAATAATGATAATCAGGTTGACCAAAATGCTGTAGAATGTGTTGATGAGCGTACTGTGCTTGCTAATTTAATTGCAAATTTAACTCTTGATACTGAGGAAAACAAAGACGATTTTAAAGCAATTAAAGAAAGCAAACGCATCATTGACTCAAGAACTGAAGGAGTGCAGAACTAACCTTGATGAGACTGGTAGGGCTTTGGGGGAGGCTACTAGTTGTCGGGATAGTTGTCTGATTGCACTTCAGAACAAACATAATGAGTTTAGAGATAAGTATAAAGCCTTTAATACCGAACGATTGATATGACATTCTTCAAACAACGTTAATAACCTAGACTAATAGCTCGTAAAGACAATTGACATAAAAGAAGTGTATTTATAAAAACTAAAGCCTATGAAATTTTATAGTTGTCAATCAGAACCCACGATTGAGTTAAGTCAAAAGAGTCTTTTAACTAAGTCACAATTTGAAGTCAACTCAAAGAAGAATAAAGTCATTTCGATGTAAAGTTAAGGAAGGAAGAGATATTGACCAAATGATAGAAATTGGACAAACACATTAATTTATAGAATGAAATTCTTAAAACGCAATCAATCAATCAGACCATTCATAATGTTAGCACCAAAATGCGTAACATATAATGGTAGATCAACCTTTGCTAATCCTAAGTACCTCCAAGATAGCTCAATCTGAAAAACCATGTTTGTATGAGATCCCATATGATACTTCTGATCCTACAAACAATTTGCCCCAATAGGAATAACACATTGACTCTTGAAAAATAGAGTAGATCAAAATTGCATAAAGACACATAGAATCCATATGATAACAATATCAAAACAGTCATTAAATGAAATTTACAAACACCTATCCAAAACTATCTAGAATCATATGAACGCGTAAAGAAATAGGAAGACAATGTGGAGAAATCTTTTGTTAGGACAAAGCCAAACATTGCTAAAACAATGCCTTTTCCTACCCGTATCAAAATCCATATATAAAAGTAGACAAGACTACAACGAAAATGAACAAACAACTTTAATCAAATTTAAAACGATTTTGGTGAACTGCCTTGTCTAATCATACTAGGAGTTTCTTTTCGTAACCCAACTGCTCAGAATATGGAAGTTTTGATAAAATAAAATTATTGATGCCTCTTTCCATAAAACTAAATATACAGTTATTATTTTGTTACAATTAACTAAAAACAGACATGCATGGAAGACTTTGAGTACGTTAATCCCTTGAAAGAAAGAAGATTGACAGGCTTGAATCTGAAAAGCTGATTTTTCAAACATATATGACTACCTCTCGAAGAGTGTGTGTCTAAAAGATGTTTATGTTCATATTTGTGCATTCTCTGTCTGATTTAAATGCTCCTACTAGATTACAATCATATATCTTCACAAGGATCAAAAATGTGAATGTGCTTGCACAAAAGCTTCGAAAACAAATGAATCTGTTACAAAGAGTTCATATAATTTGTTTATATTTTTTTTCTAAAACTTGAAAAAACCTCGATTTCTCTTGAACTTGTTTACAACAATGTAAAAAACAAATGAAAAACACTCAGTTATTGCAAGAAAACGGATCTAATGTATTATGAAAAGAACGAGAACAATATCATGAAATACTAAGATTGGAAAGCTTAAATGCAAGACAAGAACAAGCAATAAGTGAGTTAAAGAAACTCATTAAGAAATGTAAAGGAAAGTCCGTGGAAACTTAGTTTGATAAACCATCTGTTGTTAGATAACCAAATGCTCAACGGATTCTAAAACCATCAGTTTTAGGAAAACCGACTCTTTTTTCAAATTCTCCTGAAATGAGAAGTTTTCAAACAAAAAAGTCGGTTAATAAAACTAATGTGTTAGATGGTTCATCTAAACAAGTCACTCAACAGAATTTGCCTGATAATAGAAAACAAGCGGAAATACACACGAATACGCTTACACCAGGAAATGTATAAATCTCGCCACTAGCACACACAAAACAAGAACCTCAGTTACCTCATACTTCTTGGAATACTAATCCTCATGTGTCTACATCTACAGGAGTAAATCACTCTACTAGTGTTAGCAGACCACCGCTTAAGAGCTATCAAGTTAAAGATAAGGTCATGCTAAACAATAGTCAAGTGAAGTTTACAAAGAAGGAAGTAGAAGACCACCATAGGATTTCTACTATTTCTAAGAAAACAAAATCCGTAATTGTGTGCAATAACACTACAAATTCCAGATCTTTAAATGTGAATGTTGTTTGTGCTGAATGTGGAAAATGTGTGCTTAATTCAAATCATGATGCTTGTGTTTCTAGATACTTGAATGTCGTGAATGCTAGAACTAAGAAGCCTAATGTAGTGCCTATTGGTGATAGTAAACCCAAGAGAAAAGCGAACAAATCTGTTGCAACAACCCATAAGAAAATAGTTGCATCAGATACCACTATTTAAAAACCCAAGAGTTACTTTAAGGAGTTGTACGAGAATACAAATCAGACATGGAAATGGTGGATACAAAAGAAATGTCCATCATAATACAAATGGACACAAACGACACCTCCTAGACCCAGTCTTAAATGGAAACGTCAACGGGGTAAAATCTTTAGTAAAGTACGTTTTAGGTAGATTCCCACCAGGAAATTTAATCCAACTCTTGCACATGCACGGTAGAAAGTGAACCCCCACATGGTTTCAAATGTAGAATATCCCTCAATTCATATCAAGCAAACAAACTCTGGGTTTAAGTGCAGGTACATCATTCAATGGTCAAAAGCAACAAAGAATTGACTTAAATGCAGATGCACTATACAATGCAAAGCAGGAAAATCTCAGAGTGTGGTTGCAGAAAATGTTGATATCTAAGAAACCAGTGCCAGAATGGTTTCACAAAAGATGAGCTACATCAATGGCGTCTGCTGAAAATAACACTTCAGGCCCCGTTCCTCAATGTTCAAATGACGTTTGTTCACATCAGCTCAGGCCTCGTTCTTCATCAAATGACTTCTGCTCATAACCGTTCAGAACTCGGAATTCACGTCCACAACAATGAACCGTCAAGTTCAAAGCTGGTTCCAAAAGTTGTTCCTCTAGCAGTCAAGACAGCTACATCACGACAAGAGTTGGAATTACTATTCCACCATCATATAGCAATGCTGAGGACAACAGGTAAATAAATACAAAATCACAAAAATAGAAAATTTCCAAAAAGATTCTTCTCGACATGTCTCTTGGAATCGATAACATTTACGTGCTTAGAAATGTCGATTAACATTGACACGGGTGTGTAAATGAAGTTCGAGCGAGAGTTTTCAAATAGTTTCAAAACATGTCATAATCTCAATTTTCTAAATGTGCTTATTTGCAAATATCATACATAACCCAGATACAAATAAGGAAATGTTTATATACCTTATCACACAATGAGAAAAATTAATGTTTTTCTCGGTCTTGAGCTGTTCTTACAAGACATTCAATGTTTTTAGCTCAAGAAAAAGGATAGTGTACGTTTCAGTGCGCTTACCCTTAACGTTAGAAGAGAAGTCCTCTAACATTTGGTTTTTCAAAAAGTTGAACACAATTTTTCAAGAATTTCTCGATGACAATTCATAATCTTTCAAAATTGTGTGTTCAACACTCCAACCCTCACAATGTTTTCAAAAGACAACAATTTTTCAATTGCCTCCTATTTTTGAGGGGGAGATTATATACGAAAACAAGTTTTAAAGATTTTGGCTACATCAACAACGACAATACCCTAGTAATCAAACATTATCAAAAATGTTACCAAACCATTCAATGCTGATAATCTTTTCCTCCCACAGAATTTTCAAGACATATTTTAATCACAAGGTATTACCAAAAAAAAACTAAGTGTTTATTATTTAAAAAAGGGAAAAATGTAAATTAAAAAATGATCTATTCGACATAAGATGCTAGAACAGAAAGAAAAGGTTTATATGTTCGATCTTTAAACCCAAGCGCACAACTTAATTCACTACTGGATCTTAAGTCATAAGGTGGTAGTTAGTAATCAATCCTATGATCCAACCAAACCGAAGGATCTACCCAAGGATAATCCAAAGATAGAAATAGCAGTCCAAGTATGATTTATGAGATGAATGTATATGGGAATATGCGCTAAGATTGAGCTAACACAGAAACAAATCACAACAAGTTGTTATAAATGATGTCCTAGTAAAGGATTGAAGGAGTTGAAGAATGAAAAAGAAATTTGGATAAAGGGTTTAAACAAAGAAGCCCTCTAAACAATTTTAACTTAAAGGTAGAAACCTCAATACAAAATCAATCAGAATCACGAAGATGAATGAGAGGTATTGAAAACGACAACATGACCCAGTGATGCCATGCACGAAAAAAAAACCCTTCTACCCATTTGAAGATTCTCTTAAAAGAAACTTGTCTCATTTTTGACGGAGATACACACGTTATCTATTGACATCTCATTCCGAGATTGTTGATATTGAATAGGTGGCAATCTGCTCAAGCCTCCGAGTACTAAAACCAAAATGCACTAATCGAGTCTAGAGCCAAGAGATCAATAAAAAATCTCGTTAGGACACATTCCATTTCAAACACTTGTTGAACATCATCAAGTTCACAAGCTGTTAACAAGATTCCTACGCAAATATCCTTAATGATATTTTCTAGGAACATCCGAGTAATACTTATGTAATCACAATGAAGATGGAAATCCTCTGTGAGTCACCTCAAACAAGCACATGGTAGGTGACTTGCGAGATTCTATATGAATCAAACTTGTGACAACTGGATATCGATTGATCTAGTAAATGAAGTGATGATTGATGAATTTTGTAAAAGCTTAAAACTTCTGATGAGTTACAAAAACGATTTTACAAGTAAAATTCAGATGATTTTCAAAATTAATTGATTCTCTTTTAATCACTAACGTAAACCTGAAGGTTAAAACGGTGGTGAGGTATCCCAATCAAACCAAAGTCGATCATTACCCCATATACAGTCTCATTCTACAAAGATAAACTATCATGAAAGCTCAAGATTTAAAGACAAAGACTTCTGCAAACTCTGATTTGAAGCTTTCAAGATTAGGCATAATATGAGAATCTTGGAAAAAGACACAAGATCGCAAGATGGCAAAGACGATAAATACAATGACAAAGGCTTAAAGTCAATATCGTATAGCATTAGGAACAAGCCTACAACAAAGATCAAAGAAAAAGACCAAGACCTCATGAGCTTAACGACAAAAGCAATCTCATTGATCTCATGAAGGAGTGTCATCAATGAACTCACTTCGGGGGAGATTGTTAGCCTCAAAATATTGAGTCGAACATGAAGTTCATTCATTATGTATTTAAGTCTTGGTCCCATCATTAGTTAACATTGGTAATAGAACGTATCTGGAATCGGCTCGATATTTAATATATATTGTATATGTTTTGGGTTTAATCCCAAGCAAAACCCGAGCTCGGGTCCTAGTTAAATAGATCATAATGATTAATTAGTGTTGTAATTATGATTAGGGTTGAATTTGGGTCATAACCATGCAAATTGCATGTTAGGGTTTTCAGGAAATCTTGAATTGGGGTTGAGCAGAATTAGAGCTGTGTTCACGAACGAATTTCTCCATGATGGAGAATGATATTGAGGTGATTTTTTTTAAATTGTAGTACTCTGAGTCTTCTTTCCATAAAATCCAGCCCCAAGAGTTTTTATGGTCGGGAAGGTTGTCAAATGGTTTTTATAAGATAAGTGTGCAAAACAGTGAATTTTCTGACGAGTTTCAGTTAGGATTTTGATTTTTCTAAAAATACCTAGACACCTTTTCAAGGGCTAATTTTCACGTGGAAGTAAGTTCATATATTGTGTGTGACCTCTGATTTTTGGCTAAGTATGGGGTGGTGTTTAAAATGGTCAGCTAACATCAAACTTTTAGGGTGTCTGTTATTAGTCAAATTTTGGATATTTGGTGTTATGATTTTCTAAAGGGTATTTATAAAAGAGTATGAACTTTGGGGGAGTAATTGGGGGTTCATAAGTCATATTAGAAACCTGTGGAATTTTGCCAAAAATTATAAAGATGTATAAGTGGTGCGTTTAGGGCGTGCAAGTGAGTCTAAAATTCTGCTCAAAACCAGAAAATTTAAAGTGTAGAAATAAAGGGTAAGCTAGTTATGTAAGAATTTAAAAAGGTGCAAAATGAGTTTAGAACATTAATAGATCACTTAGAATCCATCATAGTTGAGGTTACACCTTATTGGAGTGATGACCAAAGTGATGTTAATATCCATAAGTTTTGTTGTTTAGATCTTTGTGAAGCTTCTTGGAAACTTTTTGGATTAAGCTAAGCTAAGGTGAGTTTCATAGTCCCACTTTTACTTTGTTTTAAACTTGGGATGGAAATGATGCTAGTATGGAAATGTTTTGATTACTGTGATAATGTGTTTAAAGTTATGCATGGACTTTATGTGGCTATTATATGCTATGTGCTACACGTTTGTGATGTGATACGCTCCATGGCTTAGTGATCAATTGGAGTGGGTTTTGTGGTATGCTCCATGGCTTAGTGATCAATTGGAGTAGTTCTGCGATAGAGACGTCTCGTAATCGTGTGAATGGTATTGTTTTGGATTGGATTTGATTTGGTTTGTATGATAGCTTATATGGTAGTCCATTTATTGTCATGCAGTGTTTTTTTTATTTATCACAGTAATGATTTAATTGGATTTATATCGTGTCTTAAACCTATGACTCTCACCAACTTTATGTTGACGTTTTTGAGCATCATTTTCAGGTATTCAGTTTGAGACTAATGATGCTAGGAGAAGTGGATAGAGAGACCTTAGGATTGGCTTGTGGAGTTCTTCTTATTTGTTCTTTCGATTTAGACTTATGTTCTGCTGGATAATTTAAGTTTGGGATTGATTTACTTTTATGTTGGTTTATGCTTTTGCGTGTATGACATTACTTAATAATGCAAGACTCCTTTATCTTGTGTTGGGTATTGTTATGACACATAGTGTCCCCTGTAGTTATTTTCTTTTCCTTTTAGTATCTCTATAGTAGACGCCATTGTGTTGTAACGATATCCATGAAGTTACACCTCGTGCTTCCGCCTTGGCGGGGTGTGACAGATTGGTATCAGAGCCTTTGGTTATAGAGAAGTAGGTGGTTGAGCCTAGACTATAACCTAGGAGTCCTTCACGTAGATGCATGTTAGGGCTTAAGCGTTTAGTAGTATATCTAGTATGCGTTTTTCCCCTTAATCGTATGATGTTATTTCTTAATTTTGTTGAATTCTTTAGCTATTTTGATTGCCTTTACCTGATTTAGTGTGCCTCATTCTTTCTTGTTAAATTAGCTATGTCTCCTTTTCCTCCTAAGAAGTTCCGTATGGGAGTCGCAATTGCGACAGGACGTAGGGGATATTACAAACCAGGGACACGGGCATGGGTAAGCCGGATTAGCCGCAAGATCCGCATACCAATTTCTATGTACCCATGCAGGGTGGAAGAAAGATTGACTATAGAATTAGCAGAGGGAAGAGAAGTGGAGAAAATAGTGACAACTGTGACAAAGAACGGGGTGGTTACTAGATACCCCGGGAAATTTCATGAGTACCAGCTAACTGATAAAGAGAAGGAAATTGAAAGGATGATGATATACTGGGAACAAGTGGAATATGAGGTGTCAGATGAGGATGATTCGGATTTGGAATCCACGGCAAGGAGTGTGCATAAAGACTATGAGTTAGAGGATACTGGTGATAGTAGTGGAATTTGAGTTGTGCTTAGTTTCGTCTCATTATAAACTTTAAAACCTTAGGATTTTCTTTCGGATTTGTTTGACTATTTTAATGTTATGAATGTGTGCTATTCCATTATTTGTGAGTTTTCCTGTTGCTAATATGTGGTGGTTTGCTAATGTGACTTATGTGGTTTGAGTCTTGTTGATAATGAAAGTGAATTACCATAGGAGGAGTACAACTCGCGAAAAGGGGGGCATCGAAAATTATGAGTGGCACATAATTATAACATGGCGCCCACAACACAAGTGTACTTGCAAGTATGATTACACGGTTTTGTGTGACACATGCAATTTGGGTGATGATGTGGTTTATGTATGTGTTTTGTATGTACTGATGATGTGCGGATAGAATAATGAGTAAAAAAAACCTTTACCTTCCCTTGTCTAGTTATGAACATTGTTATTATTATCATAGGTGTCGAACAAGACATAATAATGATGCTGATAATGAACAACCAAATCTTCTGCCCTTATTTCGGAGGAACTCCAAATAAGTATCCATCAGATCGTCAATCAGTGATACTAATGTTGAACAAATGCAAATGGAGGGAATGGGGGAAACGGAGGGAATGGGGGCAATAATGGTTGTTCTTACAAAGGATTCCAAGCTTGTAGTCCTAAAGAGTACGATGGGAAGGGGGTGCGATAGCACTTACCCGTTGGGTAGAGAAAATGGAATCAGTGATCGATAACAGCGGGTGTCTAGAAAACCAAAAGGTGAAATATGCTGCCAGTTCCTTTGTTAATAAGGCGCTGACTTTGGTGGAATGTCCAAAATCCATGTGAGGGTCGAGATGCGGCGAATTGGATGTCCCTGGAATGTACTTTAAGGCGTTGTTGTTAGAAAGAATTCTTCCTAAATAACGAAATGGAAAAGTTGGAACTAGAGTTATGGAACCACAAGATGGTGGGAGGCAATCATGCCGCCTACACCGACCGATTTCATGAGCTGGCAATTTGGTTCCTCAAATGTGTAACACCTGAATGCACGCATTAATATGTATGTAGCAGTTAGCACCCGAAATTAGGGGGATGGTTAAGGCAACTTTAGCCAACAACCATTCATAATGCGGTTTTGAGAGCGGGTATACTTACGGATGAGGCAATTAGCTGTGGAACATTGTCAAAAGGTAGTGAAAAGAGGAAGGAAAATGATGAGGGTGCTAAGTCTAGAGGGTCTTGGAAAGATAAAAAGTAGCAAGGTAGGGCAGGATTCGTGGCCACAGCTCCTCCAAGAAATGAATATGTGAGTAACCCTAAGTTTACCGATGTAATACTCACCATATCGCAGGATGGAAGCTGTAGAGTGAGTTTCCCAACTTTCAGAGACCAGTACATTTTGCCAAAGATGTCGGTAACCAAAACGGTGCCTTTCCGGAAAATACGATGATGAAGAATCATAATCAGAGGGTTTGCTATGAGTGTGGAAGCCCTGATCATCTAAAGTCTACCTGTCCTAAGTTGGGTCGAGCACCTAGGCAGGCGGGAAATCAGTTGGCTATAGAGGGAAATCGTGGCAGCAGAAACAATGGGAATGCAGTTCGAGGAAGGGCTTATAATGTGAACGTGAATGCGGATGAGGCCTCGCGGGACCCTAATGTGGTGACGGGTACTTTCTCTTTAAATAACCATTTTGCTACAGTACTTTTTGATTCTGGAGCTGACTTTAGTTTCATATCTACTGAATTTGCGTCTATGCTAAATGTGAAACCTAGAATCGTAAACCCCGGTTATGTGATAGAGATAGCGGATGGTAAAAGGGTAGAAGTCAATAGGGTTATCTGTGATTGCAAACTAGAACTAGAAATTCTTTGTTACACTATAGAATTGATTCCCGGTAGGTCATGGTAGCATCGATGTGATCGTTGGTACTTATTTGGTTCTCTAGTAATAAGGCTTTAAATTGTGTGTCCATGAGAAGATGGTCAAGAATTACCTTCAGAAGGTGGTGAAGCACTTAAGAGTCCACCAGGGGACCGTTGCGTTAAGGTTAGACAAGACCTTAATGAACGCTAAGGTAGGAGAACCAAAGATGAATGAAATTCCTGTAGTGCGGGAGTTTAGTGATGTGTTTCCGGAAGATTTGTCGGGTCTACCACCACAAAGACAGGTCGAGTTTCGTATAGAATTGGTTGCGGGGGCGGCGCCCGTAGCAAGGTCTCCTTACCGTTTAGCACCTTCGGAAATGCAAGAACTGTCTGGGCAGCTTCAAGAGTTGAAAGACAAGGGTTTTCATTCGACCTAGTCATTCTCCGTAGGGTGCACCTGTGTTATTTGATAAAAAGAATGAAGGGTCTCTTTTCCGTATGTGAGATTGATTTAAAGGAATTAAACAAGTTGTAGTGTTAAAAACTGAATACCTCTCCCTATAATCGATGATTAATTTGACCAGCTTCAAGGTTTCCTGTATACTTTTTTCTAAAATAACCTTCCGCGTTCGGGGTAACACCAACTCGTGTTCTAGAGGAAGAATTCCAAAAACCGCATTTATAACCAGTAGGGCACGTTGAATTACTGGTTATGCCTTTTGGATTAACCAATCCCCTATCGTTTTCTATGACCTGAAAAATCTAGTCATCAACCGTACCAAGAAAAGTTTCGTCATTGTTTTCATAGATGACATTTTGGATTACTCGAAATCGAAGGAGGAGATGAGTGCATTTGATGTTAGTTTTAGAATTATTGAGGAAGGAGAAGTTGTATGCTAAATTCTCCAAGTGTGAGTTCTGGCTGCAAGAGGTGCATTTCCTTGGTCACGTGGTCAACCAGAATGGTATACATGTGGATCCGGGAAAGATAGAGGCAGTAAAGAATTGGGAAGCTCCCACTTCGCCAACAGGAGTTCGCTCGTTTTTAGGATTGGCAGGTTATTACCGGCGTTTTATCGCTAACTTCTCCAGGATTGCAAAACCACTCACTCTGTTAACTCAGAAAAACAAGAAGTATGTGTGGGGTGCGGAACAAGAGGAAGCCTTCCAATTGCTAAAAAGTAAGTTATGTGACGCACCTATATTATCACTCCCTGATGGTGTTGAAGATTTTGTAGTTTATTGTGATGCTTCGAATCAGGGGTTGGGTTGTGTGCTTATGCAGAGAAACAAGGTGATTGCTTATGCGTCAAGACAGTTAAAAATCCACGAGAAGAACTATACTACACATGATCTTGAGTTAGGGGCAGTGGTGTTTGCTTTAAAAATTTGGAGACATTATTTATATGGTACGAAAAGTGTTATTTACACAGATCATAAGAGTCTTCAGCATATATTTGATCAAAAAGAGTTGAACATGCGTCAAAGGAGATGGATCGAATTATTTAGTGATTATGAGTGTGAAATTCGATATCACCCGGGTAAAGCAAATGTGGTGGCGGATGCACTAAGTAGGAAGGAAAAGGTGAAACCTAAACGAGTTCGGGCGATGGTAATAACTATTCATTCTGGAGTGAAAGGAATGATATTGGCAGCTCAGGGTGAGGCATTTGATCAAGAGAATGTAATGAATGAAAGGTTACATGGGTTAGATCAACATATGGAAAGGAAGAGAGACAGAAGTTTGTACTTCATGGATCGAATATGGGTTCCGTTGGTGGGAGGTATGAGAACAGTAATTATGGATGAGGCTTATAAGTCCAGATATTCTATACATCCTAGAGAAGATAAAATGTACTACGACCTTCGAGACATGTACTGGTGGCCGGGAATGAAGAGGGATATTGCTACCTATGATAGCAAATGTTTAACTTATGCAAAGGTGAAAGCTGAGCATCAACGGCCGTCGGGTTTATTACAATAACCAGAGATACCAGAATGGAAGTGGGAAAATATCACCATGGACTTCATCACTAAATTACCTAGAACAAGGAATGGGCACGATGCAATATATGGGTGGTGGTTGATAGATTGACCAAATCAGCACATTTTCTGGCAATACGTGAAGATTATAGTACGGAGAAATTGGCGAGGTTATACACCGATGAAATTGTCGCGCGTCATGGAGTGCCTGTGTCGATCATTTTGGATCGTGACGCACGGTTTACATCACGTCTCTGGCAAACATTTCAGAAAGCCTTAGGAACACGATTGGATATGAGCACAGCTTATCACCCTCAGACAGATGGACAGAGTGAGCGTACAATTCAGACGTTAGAGGACATGCTAAGGGCGTGTGTGATAGACTTTGGTGGCAGTTGGGATGTCCACCTACCGTTAGCTGAGTTCTCTTATAACAACAGTTATCACACTGCATCGGTGCGCTCTGTCGATAGCACATAAATTGGAAGAAAAATGGTAGGCCGACCCTGAGGTTAAGGGCTAAAATTGGGGAAGGTAGTTTGATTGGACCCGAATTGGTACAGGAAACGATTGATAAAGTAGTAGTTATAAAAGAGAGGCTCCAAGCGACGAGAGATCGTCAAAAGAGCTATGCTGACAACAGGCGCAAACCGTTAGAATTTGAGGTTGGAGATCGTGTGTAGAAGTTACAAGTGTCGCTAAAGGGCGAGGTTCGTTTGTGTAAAGGTAAGTTAGCTTCAAGGTATGTAGGGCCATTTGAGATTCTTGAGAGAATTGGTCTCGTAGCTTATCGGTTAAGGTTGATCGAGGAGTTGAGTCGTGTACATGACACGTTTCACGTGTCAACCCTAAAGAAGTGTTTGGCAGATGCTAGCCTGCATGTGCCATTGAACAAAATTAAGGTTGACAAGACTCTTCGTTTTATCCGGAACCGCAGTAAATATTGGACCGTGAATAAAGAGTTTTAAAGCGTAGCAAAATATCACTTGTGAAAGTTCGTTGGGATTCAAAGCGTGGTCCTGAGTTTACTTGGGAGCGCGAAGATTTTATGAAGTCTAAGTATCCTCAGTTTGTTTTATTTTTGAATGATCGTGCTGATGATCGGCGTAAATAAATCTCGTGGGGGAAAGGGTGGGGGGAGGGGGGGGGGGGGTGGGGAAGAAAAAAAAAAAAGGGGAACGAGATTTCCTAAAGGAG
Source organism: Tanacetum coccineum (assembly GCA_026074375.1). NCBI lineage: Eukaryota > Viridiplantae > Streptophyta > Magnoliopsida > Asterales > Asteraceae > Tanacetum > Tanacetum coccineum. Next base: position 34,572 of record BQNB010040428.1, read on the forward strand.
GGGATACTGTGACAACCGAGATTGAGCAGGTTAGTTTATACCATTATTTATCGGCTAAAGTTATTATAGTTGTCAAAGTGTTGGGCTATCTTGATTATGTTTGCTAAGTGAGTCAAGTATGTGCATGATATCATTTTGAGGTGTATGGGCATCTCATTTTGAGTATGTTTGTGTTAGATTATGAGTATTTCATTTGTTCACGTTTAGTGATAATAGAAAGGATTGACGTATTGCATGTAATGCTACGTCAATAGTTGGATGATTTAGTGATAAGCGTTGTGTGATAATTATGGCATTTTAGAAATGAAATAAGTGAGTGAAATTGGAAGTTTGTGGCAAACTTTCTAAAAATAGAAAGTGTTTTGGTGAAACGAAAGTTATTTTTAGAAAGGTTAGTTAGTGACGTTTAAGTAAAAAGGTTTAATCAAATTAGCTTAGACTTTTGTAAAAACTTAAGGAAATTAAGTAAATTAGTTAATTAATAAAAAAAAGGTTTTTGAGTATGATTAGGATTAGGACTCAAATTAGATGGATATATAAGCAAAGCCCTAGTTCTTTTTCCCTTTCTCTTGTGTGCCGTGAGTTTCAACCCCAAAACCCTAGGAAGATCAATTTCATTGCTAAGATTCAAGAAAATCAAGAGTATTGTTTAGGTGCTTGTAATCAAAGGTAAATAAATTAAACCTTCATTAATCTTTCAATTCATGTAATATTAATTATGATGGATTAGGGTTTTATAAAAATACAGATCTTAATGATTAATTAGTGTTGTAATTATGATTAGGGTTGAATTTGGGTCATAATCATGCAAATTACATGTTAGGGTTTTCATGAAATCTTGATTTAGGGTTGAGCAGAATTAGGGCTGTGTTCACGAGCGATTTTCTCCATGATGGAGAATGATATTGAAGCGATTATTTTTTTTAAATTGTAGTACTCTGAGTCTTCTTTCCAGAAAATCCAGCCCCAAGAGTTTTTATGGTCGGGAAGGTTGTCAAATGGTTTTTATAAGATAAGTGTGCAAAACAGTGAATTTTCTGAATTTTCTGACGGGTTTCAGTTAGGGTTTTAAATTTTCTAAAAATACCTAGACACCTTTTCAAGGGCTAATTTTCACGTGGAAGTAAGTTCATATATTGTGTGTGACCTTTGATTTTTGGCTAAGTATGGGGTGGTGTTTAAAATGGTCAGCTAACATCAAACTTTTAGGGTGTCTGTTACTAACCAAATTTTGGATACTTAGTGTTATGATTTTCCAAAGGGTATTTATAAAAGAGTATGAACTTTGGGGGAGTAATTGGGGGTTCATAAGTCATATTAGGAACCTGTGGAATTTTACCAAAAATTATAAAGATGTGTAAGTGGTGCGTTTAGGGCGTGCAAGGGAGTCTAAAATTCTGTTCAAATCCAAAAAATTGAAAGTGTAAGAATAAAGTGTAAGCTAGTTATGAAAGAATTAAAAAAGGTACAATATGAGTTTAGAACATTGATAGATCGCTTAAAATCCATCATAGTTGAGGTTACACCCTATTGGAGTGATGACCAAAGTGATGTTAATATCCGTATGTTTTGTTATTTAGATCTTTGTAAAGCTTCTTGGAACCTTTTTGGATTAAGCTAAGCTAAAGGGTGATTTCATAGTCTCACTTTTACTTCAATTTAGAACTTAGATGGAAATGATGCTAGTATGAAAATGTTTTAATTATGGTTATAATGTGTTTAAAGTGATGTCGATGTACTTTATGTGTTACTGTGATAATGTGTTTAAAGTTATGCATGGACTTTATGTGGCTATTATATGTTATGTGCTACATGTTTGTGATGTGGTATGCTTCATGGCTTAGTGATCAATTGGAGTGGGTTTTGTGGTATGCTCCATGGCTTAGTGATCAATTGGAGTAGTTCTGCGATAGAGACGTCTCGTAATCGTGTGAATGGTATTGTTTTGGATTGGATTTGATTTGGTTTGTATGATAGCTTATATGGTAGTCCATTTATTGTCATGCAATGTTTTTACTTATCACATAAATGATTTACTTGGGTTTATATCGTGTCTTAAACCTATGACTCTCACCAACTTTATGTTGACGTTTTTGAGCATCATTTTCAGGTATTCAGTTTGAGACTAATGATGCTAGGAGAAGTGGCTAGAGAGACCTTAGGATTGGCTTGTGGAGTTCTTCTTATTTGTTTTTTTATTTAGACTTATGTTCTTCTGGATAATTTAAGTCTGGGATTGATTTACTTTTATGTTGGTTTATGCTTTTGCGTGTATGACATTACTTAATAATGCAAGACTCCTTTATCTTGTGTTGGGTATTGTTATGACACATAGTGTCCCCTGTGATTATTTTCTTTTCCTTTTAGTATCTCTATAGTAGACGCCATTGTGTTGTAACGATATCCATGAAGTTACACCTCGTGCTTCCGCCTTGGCGGGGTGTGACAGATTGGTATCAGAGCCTTTGGTTATAGAGAAGTAGGTGGTTGAGCCTAGACTATAACCTAGGAGTCCTTCACGTAAATGCATGTTAGGGCTTAAGCGTTTAGTAGTATATCTAGTATGTGTTTTTCCCTTAATAGTATGATGTTATTTCTTAATTTTGTTGATTTCTTTAGCTATTTTGATTGCCTTTACCTGATTTAGTGTGCCTCATTCCTTCTTGTTAAATTAGCTATGTCTCCTTTTCCTCCTAAGAAGTTCCGTATGGGAGTCGCAATTGCGACAGGACGTAGGGGATATTACAAACCGGGGACACGAGCATGGGTAAGCCGGATTAGCCGCAAGATCCGCATACCAATTTCTATGTACCCATGCAGGGTGGAAGAAAGACTGACTATAGAATTAGCAGAGGGAAGAGAAGTGGAGAAAATAGTGACAACTGTGACAAAGAACGGGGTGGTTACTAGATACCCCGGGAAATTTCAGGAGTACCAGCTAACTGATAAAGAGAAGGAAATTGAAAGGATGATGATATACTGGGAACAAGTGGAATATGAGGTGTCGGATGATGATGATTCGGATTTGAAATCCACGGCAAGGAGTGTGCCTAAAGACTATGAGTTAGAGGATACTGGTGATAGTAGTAGAAATTGAGTTGTGCTTAGTTTCGTCTCATTATAAACTTTAAACCTTAGGCTTTTCTTTCGGATTTGTTGACTATTTTGATGTTATGAAATGTGTGATTTCCTTTAATTGTGAGTTTTCTGTTGCTATATGTGGTGGTTTGCTAATGTGACTTATGTGGTTTGAGTCTTGTTGATATTGAGAAGTGTATTCATAGGAGGGAGTACACTCGTGAAAGGGGGCATCTATAATTATGGTGGCCAACATAATTATACATGCGCCACAACACAAGTGGACTTGCAAGTATGATTACACGGTTTTGGTGTCAACATGTCGCGCACTCTCAGCGAATGATTAGTCTCTATGCGCCGTCACTACCTTAAACGGTCAAAGAACAATGGGGGACACAATCCCACCATGATGGAGAATGGTGAATACCAATGAGAAAATTCAAACTCAAAAGATCCAGGCAGTTTCATTCTACCCAGAGGCAAGACAACACAGTGTCGAACCACTCGAATGGAATGCACCCGAGAATCGCCTTAAACCTTCGATAAGCGAACCACCAAAGTTGGAGCTGAAGGAGTTCCCAGAACATCTCGAGTACGCTTTTCTCCAAAGAGATAACCAACTCCCCGTGGTCATCTCATCTACTCTGTCTATCCACGAAAAATCTAAACTCCTCAAAGTTATGGGAAATTACAAAGGAGAAATTGCTTGGAGTGTCGCAGATATAAAGGGTATTGATTCATCCTTTTGAACTCATAAGATTCTCATGGAATATAAGTACTAGCCCACCGTTCATCCCTAAATGAGGGTGAACCCAAATATCAAGGAAGTTGTAAAAAGGGAAGTCATCAAACTCCTTGATGTTGGACTGATATATCCCATCTCCGATACCCATGGGTCAGCCCCGTTTAGGTCGTCCTAAAGAAAGGAGGGATGACCGTAGTAAAGAATGAAAATAACGAGCTTATACCTTAACGCACTGTCACCGGATGGCGTGTCTGCATCGATAACAGGAAACTAAACGATGCAACCCGAAAAGATCATTTCCCCTTACCATTAATCTATCAAATGCTCGAGCGATTAGCTAGGCATGAGTATTATTGTTTTCTAGATGGTTTCCCAGGGTATTTCCAGATTCCCATAACCCCCGAGGATCAAGAAAAGACTACATTCACATGCCCTTATAGGATATTTACACACAAAAGAATGCCTTTTGGGTTATGTAACGCCCCTGCCACATTCCAACGTTGCATGATGACAATATTCCACGAACTAATCAAGGACAGTATGGAAGTATTCATAGATGATTTTTCGGTATTCGTAAGCTCCTTTGATCACTGCCTTGAAACCTAGAAAGGATGCTCGAACGATGTGAGGAAAAAAACCTTGTATTAAATTGGGAGAAATGTCATTTTATGGTAAGAGAATGGATAGTTCTTGGCCACAAAGTTTCAGGGTCAGGAATTGAGGTTGATTGGGTGAAAATTGAGTCAATATCATAACTACCCTACCCCACAAACGTCAAAGCCATTCGTAGCTTCTTAGGGCACGAAGGTTTTTACCGGAGATTCATAAAGGATTTTTCACATATCATGCGTCCTCTGACTCAACCCCTCGTGAAAGATGCCCCCTTTATCTTCTCCGGAGAGTGCATCCATGCTTTTGACAAGCTTAAGCAGGAGCTTACTCAAGCCTCCATCATGATTAAGCCAAATTTGTCGCTCCCCTTTGAGATTATGTGCGATGCTAGCGACTATGCAGTAGGGGTGGTATTAGGACATAGAAGAGAGAAGCATTTCCAGCCAATTCACTATGCTAGCAAAACCATAAACGAAGCACAGGAAAAATACACCACAACGGAAAAGGGATTCCTTGCAGTTGTGTTTGCGTTTGATAAATTTCGACAGTACCTAGTTTTGTCTAGAACCATTGTGTTCACTGATCATTCTGCTTTGTGATACCTGTTCACCAAGCAAGATTCAAAGCCACGGCTTATTCGACAGATACTTTTACTTCAAGAATTTGATATCAAAATCTGTGATAAAAAGAGTGCTGAAAACCTCGCAGTCGATCATCTCTCCAGGCTTGAGAATCCGGAGGTGGGGAAACTCACCAAAGCCAAAATCAAAGATCTATTTCCAGAAGAACGAGTCATGTAAATTACTAACCAAAGTAACGAACCTTGGTTCGCCGATTATGCTAACTACCTAGAAAGTCGGGTGTTACCTTTTCGATCCACCCGACAGGAAAAGCAAAAAAAATTTGACGACCTGCGACATTATTTATGGGATGAACCCTTCTTGTTTAAACATTGTGCTGATCAAATTATTCGTCGATGCATCGCTGGAAAAGAGGCCTTCCAAATCTGCATCAATGTCACAGTGGTCCCTTTGGAGGACACCATGGAATTGCCACGACTGCAAGAAAAGTTTATGAAGTTGGATTTTACTCGCCTAACATCTTTCGCTATGCCTAGAAATTGGTCCACTCATGTGACGCATGTCAAAGAGCTGGTAACATCTCTGCAAGGAATGAAACGCCTCAGAGATACATTCAGGTATGTGAAATATTCAACGTCTGGGGGATTGATTTCATGGGACCGTTTTCTTCGTCAAACGAGAACAAATACATTTTAGTGGCTATTGACTACGTATCTAAATGGGTGGAAGTTCAAGCTCTCCCCACTAGTGATGCTAGGAATGTAGTTAAATTCCTAAAAAGATTTTTCTCTCGTTTTGGCATGCCCAAGGCATTGATAAGTGATAGGGGAACCCACTTCTGCAATTACCAAATGGAACGGACAATGAAGAAATATGGGGTAGTACATAGGTTTTTAACTACATATCAACCACAAACTAATGGACAAGTTGAAAACACTTATAGGGCAATCAAACGGATTCTTGAAAAGACTATTGGGAATAATAGGAAGGATTGGTCGAATAAGCTTGATGATGCCCTTTGGGCCTTCCGAACAGCCTTTAAAAACCCTTAGGAACGACTTCGTTCAGGCTGATCTATGGAAAAGCTTTCCATCTCCCCTTTGAACTCAAGCATAAGGCCTACTGGCCCCTTAAAACTTGCAACATGGATTTGACAAAAGCTGGTGCTAACAGGTTCTTGCAAATTAATGAGTTGGACGAATTGAGGCTCGACCCCTATGAATCATCTATTTCGTATAAGGAAAGCATGAAGAGATGGCATGATAAGCGAATTAGACCACCCATGGAGTATGAAAAAGGAGATAAGGTACTCATTTTCAACTCTCGCTTAAGGCTTTTTTCAGGAAAATTAAAATCAAGATGGTACAGCCCATTTACGGTAAATCGAACAATGAAAAATGAGGCCATTGAGTTATGTGACAAGGGAGGAAACGAATTTATTGTGAATAGGCAACGCGTAAAACCATATCAATTAGATGCGGAAAATTTTGACCGAAAAGAATCAATTGGATGACCAAGATGGAAGTCACTTAAGGAATATGACTACGAGTCTAGCTAAAAGACTCTCTAATAAACAAAAAAGCTTATTGGGAGGTAACCCAATCTTTTAATTTCTTGCATTTTAGGTGTGTCATGTGTGTTTTAGTTCTTTATTATTTGTTTTATTGTTTGAAAATAATTTTGTAATCACGCTTTGCTTTGATTTTATCCTCGTCTTATTCTCAATCAAAGGTATTTTGTAGAATAAGTGTAGGGGAAATATTCGGTTTTGATTTTAACCTCGTCTTAATCTCAATCACGTCTTGTGTGTTTGTTTGAGTCATATTATTTTGTTAATTAATTATGTGGTTTTTGCAGTAATTTTTTGCCAGAAATACTAATAGGACTTACGTGTAGAAATTTTTCAAGAAGTTTAATAAATAATTTAGATTAATTCGCGTCTTGTGTGTTTGTTTGAGTCATATGATTGTGTTAATAAATTTTGTAGTTTTTACAGTATAATTTTATAGGAAATACTAATGGGACTTGCGTGCAGAAATTTTTCAAGAAAATAAATTTTTTTTCTTTACAGCACATGGAGACGGCGTCACCACCCTGCTATAGTAAAAATTCATGTTTTTTCTAAATTTTGTATAATTTCTGAAATTTGTAACTTGCATAAAACCTGCAGAAAACCACGATTACATTAACACATTAATCATATCCTTTATTTGTTTTTGTAGAGTCAAAAACCCTAAATCATATAGTTGTATATACATCATTCCGCCGATTTTATGCTAGGTATAGTTGTTTCTTGTCTTTGATTTGCAGGTTATATTTGATGAGAAAAAGCCCAGGAGTTCATAGGAGTTTTATATGGACGATTCTTGGATGACGATTTAGTCGGGATCATTCGTTTCTTCTCCATAATTGAGCAAAACCAGGGGAGTACTAGTTTCTTTTGCTCTCTTTTCTTTTCCCTTTATTCGTTTACGGGAACTTTGTTGAACATTGGGGATAATGTTCATAATAAGTGTAGGGGAAAATAAAATCCTTAGAAACTATTTTTTCATTTGTCTTTGCTTTGTCCTTAAAATGATGAGTAATATATCAAAACATAGCGTAGAAGGTAATTTTGACCCAAATTTAAAATTTTATGGCACATACCGGTTAAACTAAGTACTAGTAGCGTCTCATTGGATAGGGAATTATACGACTAGCACAAAAACCCTACCACTCAAAAAAATTCCACCCCCAAATTGTGAGGTTCGCCCCTAGATCTTTAGGAATTCGGGTATCCATCTTTGATACCCAAGATAATTTATCCCTTTAGCTTTCTCGAGTTAAGGATCGAGCAATCATATGTATCTATTCCATCGTTATGGATGTGTATATGTGGTTTTGTCACCTTTTCTGGAGCATTGGTATCGGTTTTAAATTATATGAGAGTGTACCGGTAGTGTATTAAATTCTAGAACTTGCTTTAGTGATGCATCCCGAGACCGCATAGTGAGTATTAGGATTTGCTAAATGATAAGTGGCACTAGGATTAACCCATGTTTTAAACCTGTGATTGTTATTATGTTCACCTCGACAATATAACTATCCCACGCCCTTACCATGCACTCATTTTTAGTGCAGGATTCCCCTAGAGAACCCTTCGAGCCTTTCCTTTTCACGGTTCTCGTAAATCTGGTGGACTCCGGATTGTTAATGAAGAGCATTGCTTAAATCCTTAAACCAATTGTTACAGACAAATCGCCTTAGCCTACCTTGTATGTACTCGTTTTTAGTACATTATTGTTTAACCCAAGTTAATTATTTGAGTACACGGTTGCTAAGTCTTTATCCTTGTAAATACAGTTTTGGGACGATTAGGATTCATGGTAGTATTTATTTTACGGAAGAATGGGGAAGAAAAGTTAAGTCAATACCCCCATATGTTTGTTGGATAATCTCCATGTTATTTTGATCCACCTTAATTCGGGTCATTAGAATAGTTCATGTATCGAGTATGTAAAAGCTCAAGTGTAGGGGTGCATCTATAAACCCCAAGTGATGTTATGAAAAAAAGAGTTTGATGTAAATTTGTGTAGAGTTTTTATATTCTTGTCCAAGTGGTCGAGTCTTTGGCTTAGCAACCAAATCAGCGTGTATTCTTATAAATAATTAGCTCACCACTTCACCTCAAAATTCACCCAAAAAGTCACTCCCCAAATATTTCCCATCCGTTTCCGTTTCCATGTTTATCATATTACACCTACACCCCACAACCCTTTAAAGACCTCTTTGATAGTAACTTTTAGTACTTACGCCTAGCGGTGGAGGTTTGATCCTTTATCAAGCCTATGGTAATTTGTATGCTATGACAGGTAATGAGTGTTAAATTTTCCGTTTCCCATATTGTTATAATTCATTATACACCCGAGAGAAAGAGAGAATCCAAACACTTATTGTGAGGTGCTAGTGTATAATTTCCGTGCTTCTAGTTACGAGGTCTAATTGGTTGTGCCATGAATAGCTTTAAAGAGTAAGTTAAATGCCCCCGATATTGCTATTGTCTAGGTAGAAAAGCTCATTTGCTTGGGGACAAGCAAATCCCAAGTGTAGGGGTATTTGATGAGGTGTAATTTTATACACTTTTTTGGGGTCATTTAACCCCTATAATCATGCAAAAATGCTTAAAATATGTGCTTAATCGTTTCTTTTTGCATTTTTAGCACTTGGAAGACATTTGGAGGAAATACACGTGACTTGGGCTCTATTTTGGAAGAAACGGGACAAGAGTACGACTTTACACCAAAAGAAGGCTTGAAGAATAAATCACAGATGGTGGAGACGGCGTCAGGAAAGCTTGCGACGCCGTCTGGATCTGCTAGCGACCGCGTCAGGAAAAGTTGTGACGGCATCTGGACTGTAGCCGTCATAAAGAAACCCTAGAAGATTCAACGGCGCGATGGCGTCAGGATTTCTTGTGACGCCGTCGCGATTGTTTTCTTATATATACAAACTCGAATTTAGGTTTTCATATAGCATATTAGGAGTGGAGTTCGGTAGAGAACGATTTGTAGCTGACTTTGGGAGTATTTTAGGGTTTCCCAACCCTTTTGTACCTTCCCCAATCGCTTGTTTTAATATAGTGAAGTTCTTTTATCCTTTAATCTTTCAATATGTCTTATTGTTTGATTGGTTATTGTTCTTTGCTTATCTTTAACATGCTAGGCTAGATCTCATTAGTGTTTGCTTATGATTGCATGTGAATTGGTATGTAGATCCTAATAATATTGCTTCTTGATTGATGTATGTGCATGTTTAGACTCTAGAACCCTAGTTACTTAAGTGTATCAAAGACCTAGAGCGGCATGATTGTGTAGAAAGGATTCCATCAGTAATAGTCTTCATACTACCTTACTTGTGCGTCTCCCTAGTGAGGTATCACGTAGACGGCGTTTTCGTGTAATTCGTCATGCTTCTCGGAAATACTTACACATACATCTCAAGTGTGACAAGGCAATAGAGTTAGGAGAAGCATACTAAGGATCATGCATGATTAAGTAAACACTTCTCTTTTATCATACGAATTCTCCACATTAGATTTAGTTTAATTATTAGATAATTAGTTTAAAACAAACCTCCTTCAAACCCGAGATTTTATCTGCTTTCATTAAAATATAAAAACACAAAAATATTCTTCTTTCAATCCTGTAGACCTTAGTTATATCTAGTTCGGACCTTCACACACTCTTCCCCTAGAGAACGATAACAACCCACGAGTCTTGCCTATACTACACTAAAACGGTTAGGTATACTGCCTAGGGAGTTGTACAACTTAGTGGAGTTTCACAACCTCATCAGGTGGTTAGGGTTAGGTATAAGTCCGATGATCCAACCAGAACCGGAGGGATCTACCCGAGGACATTCCATTAGATAGAAATATAAGTCCTTAGGAAAGATGGAGTTGAATGAAAATAAAGGAATAATGTGAACTAAGGCATGAGCTAGCACTAGAACAATCACAACAAGGTGCTAGTGATGAAGTCTTGGTAAACATTAAAGGGGTTGAAAAATGAAAAAGAAATGTAAAGATAAAGGGTGACAAGAAAGAAGCGCTCCTTACAGTTAGGCAGAAACTGGGTCAATACATATGCTATCAGAATCACAAAGATGATGTCTGGTATTGAAGATAGTCATCATGGACCCAGTGATGCAATGCACAACCCTTCCCAGTCACTCAAGGTCTCTAAAAAGATTCTTGTTTTATTTCTCACGGAGATAAACATGTTATCTATCGACTTTCTCACTCCGAGTTAGTTAGTATTGAAAAGGTGGCAGTCAGTTCCAGCCTTCGATCACTAAAACCAAAACGCACTTATTGAGTCTAGAGCCAAAAGAGATTAATATAAATCTCATTAGGACACAATTCCAAAATACACTTGTTGTTCACAAACAAAGAACACAAGTGATATCTAAGAGTCCTACGCATTATTCTTGTGATCTTGCCATAACATTCAAAGTGATGCTCTTTGGCATTTCACATTGACGAATGGAAATCCTTCCAATGTCAACATCAAACAGCACTGCGGTAGGTGACTTGCCCGATTCTATATGGATCAAGCTTGTGTCAATTGGATATCGTTTTTGGTCCAGTCTATGAATTGAAGACTCAATCAGTCAGATTGTAACTAACTGATTCACTCTTATCGTGTTGTCTGCTTTGAGACGTTCTGGTAATGAGAACAAGCAAGTACGGTGAATCTTATGCATCTGCGTTAGAGGATCAAATACTTTATGCTGCAAACCCTGTCAAGGAGGTTCTTTTAAATTGAACCTACCTGATCACAGGTCGGTCCTCACGGAACCGGAGGTTAACGCTACCTAATTTTGACGAATGACAAAGCCATATTCGTCCATAATTGTGCTTATTACTAGCCCTTAAATGTAGGTTTATATTATGGTGGCGCTGTCTCATTCCAGCTCAGTCGGATTCATAACCACATGCTCATACTCAAGACTTAAAGTTTCAAGAAACCAAGAAAGCACAAGATCAAACAAAGATAAAGACTTCCGCTACTCTAATATTCAACATCTTCCTTTAAGTCATAAAGTGTTCAGGTTAAAGATTATAAAGGGAGATTGTTAGATAGCTTTCAAGATGACACAAAGTATGAGCATGTTGGTCCAAAGACACAATATCGCAAGAAGGCATAGTATTGCAATGATGATCAAGTGATGATGCAAGATTTATGATTTCAAGAAGTTCAAAGATCAAGTGATAAAGGCTCAAGATCACAAGACTGTCAAAGCATGAAGGAACAAGTTCAAGCCTAAAGATCAAAGAACACTACATAAAGATACATGATAAAGACTAAGATTCAAGACTACGAGCAAGATCGAAGAACATATATAGAATGCAAAGTTTAAGATACTTGTAAACTGGAGTGACCTTCCTTAGGGGAAGATTGTTAGGAATCTACAAAAGGTTCGGTCACTTCCAGTATTCACGGTATTAGCTCGTAGTCTATGTTATGTTAATGTTTAGTTTATAACCGGGCCGACCCATGGAAAGGCCATGAAGCCCAAACTTTGTAAGACATAAAAGCCCTCTCCACACATGGAGAAGGTGTTGATTAGTTCATTTTCTCACATAGTAAAGTGTATGTTTTATGTTCTCTCTATCCCTCTCTCTCTCTAAACATTTTCTCTCTCTAAAGATTAATCATATTGGTGTGTGTTTGAGAAAATCTAGAACCTACACTATTGGTACTGGGAATCATAACAATACTACTACTGCTCCTAAACCCGTTAATGTTCCCACTGTGAGCCCAGTAGCATACCACGATACTGCTAGCCCACACATGTTTGCTCTTGCTGGCCCAAGTAGTTTGCATTCAGGCTCGTATTATTATGTACAACTGGCCTAGCAGGCCAACCCTCTCCATCAGCCCGTTACTCATACTAGTGTTCCACCTGGGTTCACTTATCCACCAGCCCATCTAGGTCATCCGTTAGTAAGCCTGACCCAGCCCATTGTTCAACAAGCCCAACTCGTGTATCATGCAGCTCAGACAGTAGTTCAGCCCGGGTCAACGGGACCCACGGGTATCCTAGGACAGGAAACCACCTTGCCACATGCCTTTAGTGCTGTGACCCTATAGGATCCCTACTGGTGCATGGAACATGGATACAGATGCGAGCTCTCACCTTATTGATTCAGTTACTATGCTTAGTGATATTTTTAATACGTGTATTTATCCATCTGTCTCGGTAGGTGACGGTCATTCTATATCCGTCACCAATACTGGACATAGTATTTTCCCAACTCCTTACAGATCTCTCCATCTAAATAATGTA
>BQNB010040429.1:7551-47415 GCA_026074375.1 Tanacetum coccineum
GAAGATTAGCTTTCCAAGAGGAAAGCCTCATATGAAAACGATCAACAAGCGTCTTCCAGCTAGCAATAGACTTCATATTTAAACATGTCTTCTATGTTTCAAGGCTTTGAATGGAGTTAAATAACTTATGCTAACTAAGGTTGGGTGTAATTGTCATCCGATTATCAACTTCACCTCAGCGGTATTTTATGTTTTTAACACGCCACCCCACCATCTTTAGAACCGTAGTGGTCACAACTTAACCAAACACATAAAAATACACCATTTAATACAAACAAAGCTCACAATATACCTTAAACTCACTCACAAACAAAACATTTTTTTTTCTTTTCCTTCTTTTTCGTTAGGTGAAAAAGACCATGTAACCAACCTCTTTTCGCCCTTTTGCGCGCAAACACTAGACCTCTGTCATAGCCTTCATGTGTGAAAGGTGGACCTTCGCGCGTGAAGGGCGTCACCATAACATATGGTCTAATATAAGTCACAAAGTTTGTGTTGACACGACATTAGTATAAATACAAACAATCAAGTACATTAATATTAGATCGTATATCAATTACAAAGTGCAAAGAATTGGAGTTTCTGATGATTGATCCCGATTCGTTGTCGGAACCCAAAGCCACCATTATCCGAAAAAAACAAGAAAAGATAATGGTAAAATATAATCAAGAGTGACCGGATAATATTTTTTTTATTTATCGTATTTTTTTCGTACGGTTTTTTAGTTTCGTATTGTATTTTCATTTTCATATTGTATTTTTATTTATGTATTATATTTTTATTTCAATGAAATGAATTTAGTTTGTGTGAAAAAATATTAAAATAAAATAAAATTGCGGGTAGTGAGGCCCAAATGACATGAGTTGTGGTATGTTATGAGAGAGAGTATTTTTAAATGTCGTGTTGAAATAATATATCAATCATATAACACTGATGAGACTCAAATGACATGACTCATGCCATGATAACTAATGCTCAAAAAAGTAAAAACATAAAAACACAATTTAAGGACTACTTTGCTAAAATGACTTTAACACTCTGTTCTCAAGTTTAATTTTGAAGGGAAAAGAAAAGAAACTTAAGCAAATTTGTGTTCTTGAGTTTTTTTAAGAAATGAAAAGAAGGGAAATGAAAGGAAATTGTTGGCTAAAACTTTCCTCCTAAAAATGAGAGGAAATGGAAGGAAAATAATATTTTGCATGTCAAAGACATAATTGTCCTTGCTTTTTTAACTTGAAACCTCTCAAACATGAGCATAATTGTAATTGAATCAACTTTTTTTCATTTCTTTTCCTTCAACTCAAGAACACAAATATTTTTATTAACTACTTAAAATTTTCTTTCCTTTACTTTTCTTTTCTTTTCTTTTACTTTCTTTTCTTGTGGTTTAAAACTCGAGAACGCGGAAGTAATTATAGTATTAATCTTGGTTAAGTTTTGGCGTGGTTTACACACCACTCTCTATCATCACAACTCACCAACTTCTCTCTTTATAACTCCCATCATTCACCCTCCTCTTCCTTTAACCGTTACTCACGTACTGCCGGAGATCGACATGGACTCATCATCATCAACCACAACAAACAACATTAATAATGGTTTATCATCTATTGCTTATGTCATTAATGGTTCACCAAGAAGAACTACAAGTGGATTTAGATCTGGCATGTTTTTTAATAATGGGAGATATGAGGAACAAGGACAGCAACAACCTTATTTCTTAGATGCATGTTTTCTTTGCAAGAAACCACTTGGTTGTAACAGAGACATCTTCATGTACAGGTACGTACACTTTTTTTTCATTAGTTTTCATGTACGTTTTGAGTCTGTGTGGCGTGTGTTCAAACCCCGTGTATTAGTCGGCCAAAAGGTCATGAACCGAACACCCCCTAATTTTCAGATTCTTACATCATTTTTGATTAATTGTTTAGGTGGTAAATTTTTGAAATTGTTTAGGTGGTAAATTAGTCTCCACAAAAACTTATAATTATATTTTGGTAATATGCAGGGGTGACACGCCGTTTTGTAGTGAAGAATGTCGAGAAGAACAAATCGATATCGACGAAACTAAAGAAAAGAAACGAAGTCTTTCGGCATCAATCAAAGCCTTAAGAAAAAAAGAAGAACGCGAAAAATCATCTCCTTCTTCATCACCAAAATACTCTTTTCGGTCCGGTGCGGTTGCTGCTGCCTAATTACTACTTACCATATTTTTATAAGGAAACAAATTAATATCTTATAAAAATTAGTAGCAAAAAATGTGAAAAAAAGTTCTTATAGCTTTATTAATTTGTGTTAATTACTTTTATCTCCCTCTTGGTTTTTTATGTTGTGGGATTGCAATTAGTAACTAAGAAAGGAGTAATATTTGGTGTATGGTACAATTATTTAGTAACGTACGCCATTGTACTTTGCTATCTTTTACGTCTTACCTGTGACTATATTTGCTACACAGAGTACATGTTATAAAAACGGTTGGTTTTTCTGGTGACCATCTATTAATGCTACATTTGTTTTATTTAGTTATTTATAGTTTTATACATCTTTTTAGACCCACTTATGATTATGAATTAACGCAAAGCGTTACAAACTTACGGTTGATATTTTACATTTTCAAAAGATTTTAACTGATGTTGCAAACCACCACCAAGTGGCTGGTTGTAAAATCTAATTTTCTCACAATAAGCCTCAAGTTGAAATATCATAGGCAGACATGGCAAAGGTGGCTAGAAAAATGGTCAAAAACGATTCGAGTGATATCCTGGTTAAGGGTTTAGGGTTAAGCTGCGTACAATGGCTTATCACAAATAGCTAAAACAAGCAATGCATATCGATTTACACGTTCAATTCTCTTAGCCGGAGGTCTACTCGGAAGCAGTCTTCTTACCCGTTGGCTTTCTCATGGGTAGATGTATGATTTGTCTACATTTCACCTCTCACATACCATGTCTTGGCGGAATTGAGTATCGTTGTTGTTGTTGTTGTATAGACATAAGTCCAAGTGGTAGGACAATTACCAGCGCCGACTCATGATTTTAAGTCATTAGATGCACAACTTTCTGCAAATATGAATAAACTTTCTTTAACAGAAATTACAATTTCGCTAAAACTAGTAAACAAATTAAGAATTGGATTAACTAAAATCCGCTGGGTAGGTTGGTTGAATAATCCTATAGCTACTATTACTTATATGTAATCTTTTTCCTAGCTTTTGCTAGCTCTTAATAAAATCCGCCGTTAAAAAAAAATTTAAGAATTGGATTAACTAAAAAAAGACTTGTATTTATGTGACAAAAAATCTTAGAAACAGTTTCATTTGAAAAATTAGAATTTTTAACGAAAATTTATACTATATAATAAACATCTATCGTGTTCCCGTAAACTCCCACGAACCCATAGGTCCGCCCATGACAATAACAAGTTACTTTTTTCTTTATTGACAAATGAAAGTGTTTTCTAACGGCCATTTTTAGATTTGCGTTTACTAGAAGTTTAGAGGACTTTGTTCTTAAGTGCATGACTTCCATTCATCTACTTTTGAGTCAATGCGTGTATTTGATCACTATAATCACGCACACGGTGTTTTAATTACCTAAATTAGTGTGTTTAAAAGCAAAAAGATCAATTTACAATATTTTTATCTTTCTATCACATAGTTTGATCATCTTTTGAATAATTTACGGTTAAAGAAAATCTAACTCAAAAGCAAAGTCCTCTAACTTTGGTCTTATTTACCAAATTTCAATTTCGGTAACAATTTAAGAAAGAAAAGTCAAATATGTGTCATTGGGAAATAATTGACTAACATATTTATCGACTACGTATTTCCTTATATATTTGTGTCTTTATTTTTACTCAACGACTAATAAGTTGGTACAATAAGTCAACGATTATTTTAGGTTCGTGCAAGTAACATTAACGTAGTATAAGTGATACAATTAATATGAGATTTACAAACGTTGTTTCATGGTTTAACTATGAATGCGGACCGAGCCAGACCGTATGTTGCTGTTTTCGAGTTTGTGGAACTTATAATAGTTAGGAGTCGAACTACATTTTGCGAACAAACCATATTCTGAAACCAACATGGTATAGATGACGTTCGCAGATCTTAAGCTGTCCATGAGACTCCAGTAAAAAATAGTACACTCATCAAGCAACAGAGACATGTCACGCGATGCATCATATAAGACTTCAAGTACTCGAAAAATACACGAAAAGTACACGAGACATTCAGTAGTTGCAAAGAGCTTAAGATTTGAATTTTGCACACTCCATTTTTCATATTCTTTGCTTTTCACAATTTTAATTGGTTGTGAATTTGTGACAGAATATGGATGACCACCTCATATTTCGCAGAAGAGAATTCGAGTATTCTTGTTTTTTTTTTTTGGAACGGTGGCATATTATTAAAAAAAACTAGCAATGAGCTAGAATTACAAAGGCATTTTAAGCCAATCAGTCCAACTAATACAAATTTTGCCTTTAAATTTTAACCAAGAAAAAGAAAGCAAACGAATACTATCAAACATATCACAAATTCTCATAAATTGAGAATTAAAAACGATATTATTCCTGAAGCGCCACAGGATCCAACAAGTAGAAGCAAAGATGGCATACGCCCGATCTCGATTATCCTTAGAAGTTCTCCATGAAGAATACCAATTATCCCAGTCTTCACAAGAACTGAACGACGGGATTTTTAAGATGGTTCATATAACTAGTTAACAACTTCAGAAAAATATAATCGGTCGTTCACACTAACTTGTGTGCCTTAGTGAATGTAGATTAACAAATTTTGAAGTTGTCGTGTTCCTTACTTATAACACATAACAATTTGTAGAAAAATGATCGAATGAGTGGTATGTATTAGTTATAATATGATCACACATCAACGAATCAACGATGATTCATTTTATTCTTTTGAAAGCACAATGGACTAAAATAAGTAAAAATGATGTGATGAAGCAAACAAGCCCGGCCCAAATCAGGCTGTCTTTTAGACTCTACACTCTTGTAATTTGGAATTAACGAGTCGGAATTTAACCCGCGGGTGCTAATTTGTTAGTGCGACGTGTTGGTTAAGCAAAATTTTTATTTTTTTTACCGTTAGTGCGGTGTGTTGGTTAAGCAACATTTGAGGGGTGACATTAGTTATCTTACTTTTTTGTTAGTTTGAGTTAGCTTTTAAGAGACAATGGTTTAAAATAGCAATATGCATGACTCATGATTAAAACAAAAATGATGATGTGCTGCTATATTATCATAATAGTTGGCACTTAAAAGAAAAAAAATGTATTGCACATGTTTTCTTGATCTATCTATCTTTTGGGAGTAAAATACATGGACCCAGCTTAAGCTCCTCATTTGAGAGTAAAAGGGCTGGTGGATTGAGATAAACGGGTTACTAAAAATTTATATTTTTTTATCAGAATGTCTATTAAACTTCAACATTTTTTATAAAATCATGCGCACATTTAATACATATCAATACTGGACTATTTTTGTTCGTAATTTAAAGGCTTTTATTTTTCATAAAAAATGCGCTACATATTTATTACATATTAATCTCTATTAGTGGAAATGGAAAGAAATCGCGATTTTTTTTGTTTACAGGTTAGTCTGCAATGCGAGTTGTTTAAGAAACGGCTAGATTCTCGGCAAACGTTAAGGCGTCAACGTAATAATAAAGTTGCAAACGTAATTTAAGGGTGTGTTTTAAAAGTTTTTTTTCTCTTTTTTTCCCTCTAATTTTTTTTACAATATCGTACGCACGTCTAAACATATCAATATTTGGCTCGTTTTGTTCGTAATTCAGCGGCCTTTATGTTGGTGTGTTTTTTATTTAAAGAATTGTACATATTTATATGATATTTGATAAATAAAGTTTGTTATATAAAAAACTCGTAAGAGTTTTTTTTAAATTTTTCATGTTGGGCTACTATTTTTGAGCCACCATGTTGGGTTGCTGTATTTGGACAAAAGTACCTAGCTATTGGCTATTTGCTGTTTCATGTTGGGCTTGACACTTTTCGGATAAAACATAATTTTATTTTTATTTCATATCCAAAAAGATAAAACCCACCTAAAAAAAGAATATTTTTTTACTAATATATACAAAAGTACAACACCAATACCAAATCTAAATAACTTCTACTATTATAATCACAAACTTACAACCAAGAGATATATGAAATCTGTATTTCTTTTACCACCACAACCAACAAATTCCTAGTGGACTACAATCTACCAAAAAAATGATGCTTGAACCAAACTCTTATAATATGAGTGGACTACAAATATACCACAACTAATTCCTAGTGGACTACAAATCTTCCACAACCAACGAAATATGATACTTGAACCAAAATCTTATAATCTCAATAGCTTCAAGAGTCTTTATTCTTCATATCTACAATTTCGTATCTTGAAAAGCTACTAAAAATAAAGTTTACCATTGGGACCAAGTGAGTAACAGTGAAAAGCTGTTTACAAGCAACGATATTCTTAAATTAATTTTAAATGAAGGGTTTTGAGGTTTAAGAGGTAAAAATATATTACTACCAAACCAACTAGAAAGTGTATTGAAATTGATAGGTGAGAAGTTATTAAATGATACTTCTTGAAACGAGAAATTAATCTATTAC
The DNA here is from genome assembly GCA_026074375.1 of Tanacetum coccineum. Lineage (NCBI taxonomy): Eukaryota > Viridiplantae > Streptophyta > Magnoliopsida > Asterales > Asteraceae > Tanacetum > Tanacetum coccineum. The sequence continues at coordinate 14,199 of BQNB010040429.1, forward strand.
TCACATCAACTACACGAGTAAATGTGTGACAGTTTTGAGATTCAAAAGTCACAATTGGTCCCAAGTTGTAACTTTAAGTAACAATAAAAAAGTCCCCCCCCCAACGTACCTACCTACCCAGTACCCACTCATCCACGTTTCAGTCATTTAAACTTTATATTATTTAAAACCAATAAACTAGAACCAAATACATTTATCCTAGTTTTAAATTATCCCGCTCAAAACAAAAATTTCGAAAGGATCTTAATTATATGATATGAATTTTTTAAGATGGCTAAAACTTCTTATAGCGATTCATCAAAAAACTGTTTCCTATTTTCATATTTACTACTGTATATGTTAATGTGTACTTATTCATGGTTTATGATGATTTGTTATAAATAATAATTCGTTTCTAGTTTTCTTTTTCTAAGAATTAGTTATAAGAAGAAGACATGCTAATTTTTTAGAAGTAGAAGTTCCAAATTTACCTTAAACCCTAATTATTTTTGTAAACTGGGGGTTTTGTTTAACAAAAACATGATCTGGTCGTTTTATACCCTTTTTATTATTATTATATTTATTAAAAAAGCTCATTCTTTACAATTAACATCGCACAACAAGAAAAAAGTAAAATGACTTGCATAAAGTTTTAGGTTAAGTTGTCAAATTAGATCTAATGAGGTTTGGGTTAAGTCATCTAGCCCTTTGGATCGATAATTATATTGTAATGCTATAAAATGAGACGATATTAAAAGTAATTAACTAACAGAGTATAAGAAGAATTACGGTTTACTTATTGGATGAAAGTCTTTGAGAGTTTAAGTGTGAATGCAATTAAAATGGGTAGCTCAAGTGAGTTACAAAGAGTAAAGGTAAGTTGTTTGACTCCAAAAAGTCAATTTTACATGTACAAATTGCACTTTTAGTCCTTTGGCTTTTGGATAATATGTAATTTGTTATGTTAGGTTGCATGTCATATTTGAAATAATGCAAGGATAGGTATCAGTTCAAAGCTCTCAACATACTTTGCAATTGCATTCTGATCTGATCTGCAAATTAATATAGCAGAAACTCGAATTTATTTCTATCATTTTAAAACATGTACAATATTACACATATTATGTTTGAAATATAATAGAACAATACTCCATCTCTGTCAAAGAATATGCTTTCAGTTCTGTTGATACAAAAGATGGACGATCCTTGATCAGGTCCGAATTAGGTGTAATACGGATCCGTCAGGCTCCGGTTCCTGTATCAATTAAGTCTTGATGTATGACACCTGCGCACTAAGAAAACAAAGCACCGTTAGGCTTACCGTGGAATTGTCTCCCACGATTATCCTCCGGCGTGAGAGTAAGTAATCGGTTTAGGTTTTAGTAGAAAGTTAGGGTTATGAGGGCGTACCTTAGATGAGAGCCGAGGTGCTCTCTATATACTCACCAAACCCTAATGGGCTTTGTCCCATTAATTAGGTTAGTATCCGAATTTGTTATATAACTAGTTATTGACAATTCTCTAAAATTATTTATGAAATAACTAGCAAACAGGCTTTGCCCGAACCACGAATCATTAATGAGAGGTGGCTAAGTACATACATTTGGTTCACTACATAAACCCGAAAGACCTCCATGTTTGTCCCATTTTAGTGTTTGTATTAGGTCATTTAGATGGCTTATCATATGATTTCACATAATAATTTGTATGTGTTTTGTAGGAGATTTCACATAATCATCATCGTCATCATCTCTCCTCTGCATAAATAATTTCACAAATCAACAAATCGATCACACTTGAATCATAGCTTAAAATGGTTAAAAAAATAACCCTTATCCTTGTACTTCTGGTACAAGGTTGTCAACTCAGGGGGCTTATTGTTTTTTGAGTCTCATGAAGAGAAAGTTAATGCAAGAACATAACAATGAAAACCAAGTAAGCATATATCTAGCACAACCACCAAATTAAAACCTAACCAAATTACATATCATAGATTGACTAGCAGATACCTACGCGATGCGGCGACGGGTAACCTTTAAGCAAAATATTTTGCGAGCTATATTTTTTGATTACATGTTTTTCGTGATAACGACTTTACGCTTGACGATAATTTTAAGGAATAAATTTATCGCACACTATTTCATATTAAAATGTCAATGTGCGGTTGTTGTTGAAATGTGATGGTGTAGTCAAAAAGACACATAATTTCGGGTTGTTGTTGTTACCTAAGTCTCTCGAATAGTAAACTTTACCTCTAGTAGTCAAAACCGGTATGACTTACATTGAGTTTTGGAAGTTGTAATGCTTAATTTAAGTTACTGCATCAATTAATTGTACATATTGAATAACTACTTGTATTACATAATTTTTTGGCATTAAATAAATTATATCTTGTGTTATATTAGTTGTATGTTTGAGTATGGGGTATAATTAATTCTAGCATTAATTATATGTGTTTAATTCATGGATATGCGCATTTAATAGTTGTAAACAAATTTTTAAAACTTGTAATGCTTAAAATTAAGTTTTATTTGTGCATTAGAAGTATTGTACAATATGTTTCATAACTTGGATTACTTGAAAATTTTGAGGCGTTAAATGAAGAAAGAGAGTACAAAATGTTTTATATGTAGTATAGATAATTAAAATCATTGTATGACAACCATTTAAAAATGTGTTTATGTGACATATCCCATTTTTATCCTAGGTTAAGTAATTTGGCGACTACTGGCTCTCCGTGTCGAAGCATTTTTGTGACCTGCAGTGATTAAAACGAGCAAAAATCCATCTTTATTATTATCTCAGATTTCTTGTAACTCATGTCATAGCAATACTTTCGCCATATCAGCATCATGTGATGTGTTAACCACATAGGTTTTTCCATTGTGCCCCACTGTGGTGTGAGATAAATTAAATTGTAATGAGATTCAGTTTAATATAATAATTAGTAAAAATTACAAATCAATAATAAAATACATTTCCATCGGCGATACCGATGAAAGTGTAGTTGTCACTAACCACAACCCGCAGAATCTGTTGAAAAAATGATAAAAATATGAATCCTGTTTTTCAATTGAACCACCACCGACTTAAAAATATGAAAATAGGTATGATTGTTCCAAAAATGCTATTTGGTATAAAAATTAGTATATTAAACTTTATGATTCAGTTACTGTAACTGAAAATTTATTCTTCATCATCTCATTCAAGTTATATCGTTGGCCACTGAAGATATCAATGGCAATGATGCCACATTGGTAGAACCTTCTGTTATGCATGATAGTGAAGTCCACTGAAAGCATTCGAAATTACAAGTGTACATTAATGAGACAAGGAGCAAATTTACATTGAACACAAGGTATGCTCAGTTGAGAGTAATGTAGAAAATATTGTTTTTTTAAGTAAATACAAAATAGACATAGATTTTACAAACACATACCCTCTTAAATGCAGGATAATTTTAGGTGCGTACCCAAATCTAAGTCACTATTGTTTAAATGGAAAAAAAACAAACGTCAAGTATCATTGTAAATTTTAACCAAGTCTCCAAGTATTGGAAAAAAAGTATCAAGTGAAATTTGTATTGATATACATGACTCAATGACCCAACCCACTCAAATTATAGTTTTCATAAAATCTTTTATATTACACTTTGTATTTTATTTTTAAGTCTTAAACATAATAATTAAAAGCATGTATTGTAACAAATCGAAATAGTGTTTCTAGTACTCCTCCATGCATAATTATCCTAGAGTTGCAGATTTAATTCACCCCCGTTGCTGATATGCAAACTACAGTTACCCGCTATCCCTGTCCCATGATTAAAACGACCAAAAGGCCATCATATATTATTATCTCGCATATATTCTAGGTAACTCATGTCATACCAATTCTTCAGCCAACTCATAATCTTCTACCATGTTAACCATGTAGCTTTTTCCATTGTGTTCCATTATGGCCTAAGATAAATACAATGTGATGACAGTCAAATTATAATCTAACAATTAGTAAATATTACAAACCCATAATAAACACCGAAGAACCATACCTTTCCATCATAAATTTTGGCGAGAGTGCAATTGTTGATAACCACGACCTTCGAAAGCTCTTGAATAAAATGATAAAAATATGAATCCTTTTTCCAATCAAAAACTTCAAAACATGAAGAATAAGTATGATTGTTCCAAAAATGTTGTTTGGTTTAAAAACTAGTATATTAAAGTTTATGGTTCGGTTACTTACTGAAAACTTGTTGCTCTGTGGCTTGGCTTGAATATGTCTGTACCAACGGTCCCACTAGGACTTTTAGCCCGGCATCGTAGTGAAGTTCACATGTGTAACTTGTTAAATCATCCATAATCAACAAGTGTACATTAACGAGACTAGAAATTTTATCTAAACAATTGAAAAACTAAATAGAATAATTACCCTTACGACTTCACCATCTTCAAGCAAGATGTCATCCCCTACAACTAGTTCTCTACCTTTTTTCCTACCCACGGTGTAGTTGGCCGCTTGCATGTCCATTTTGTAGTGAAGAGACTGGGGTGGTAAGTAAGGTGGTTTGTATGAAAGTAGTGAAGAATATACCTGGGGTGTTTATATTAACTTATTGTCCTTTTTAGTTTTCTTTATATGGGCGATAAATTTTTGTTAAACTAATGCCACAATAAATTCATAAATTTAGTGTTGTTTATTTCATATATGTTAGCACATCTCATCTTTATATACATTTTATGTAATCTTATTATTTCTTGGCAAAATATTCAACTCATATTCTAGGATTTCTTGATTAAGGTTATGGGTGTTCAAAAAATATCCATATTCAGATATCCAAAAAATTGATGAGAATTTATTAAAAAGTTGCGTTTTATGAAATGTCAATTTTTGAACTTATATAAAAGTTTTTCAAAAATTAAAAATATTTGGATATTCGTATATATAAAACTGTTATCGGGAATTTTGGATATTTGAATTGAAAAAAACTAAACTAAAATAATTGGTCTAACATAAAACCATCATCGCAAATTTTAGATATCCGAATTTTTGATTGATGTGCTTTTTCATTGTAGTTATAGGGTTTGTATATGCGTTTCAAGTTTTATTATTTATATTTAGCCGAAATACATATAACAAAAACACTAACGAGTAGTGTACCCGGTAGTTGTAGAGTTAAGTGGTAGGTAAGGTGTCGAACTCTTGGGAGTGAGAGTAAACTCTTAATTCTATTAGTATTTTAGTTGTCTAAGTTAGTATAGTCTATGTTAAACCTACTCTTAATTCTAACGGTGAAAGGGGGGTTTAGTCTGAGAGACTAGCACAGGTTGTATTGGTGACTTAACCTACTTTTTACGCACTAACACACAAAATATAATTAACAATAGTAAGAAGCGCGGTCTAACCTTATGATAGAAATCTATATTAACCATGTTTAATCCATTTTAATGTTGGTATAGCTTGATTGTGCAATGATCGGCTTATCTCAAGGCGGTATATCATTCCTAGATCTAAGCGGGACTTCTTCCTGGAACCTAGACACGCATAGCCTGTCATGTTATACGCATCCGCATAAAGCACCATGTATGTTAATTATAATCTACCTTAGGGGCGAATAGAGGTAGCTATTCCTATAAACCCTAGCTCATAGAGACTTTACTCACTTACTGCTAACCGGATCATCATGCTCTGGTAGTGCTGACAACATGCCTTTACCTATTGGAATTAGACTTATCTAGTTCACCTTACTAGCTAATTCATGTCAAACCAAAGATAAAGGTCGGTCAGAATATGTCACTATGGTTCCAGCATTTACACGAATCACTATATGGAGAGCTCCCCCGGTATCTAAGTCCACTTGGTCCATTTTCCTAGACCCAGTTGAATGGAAGGTCGCATATTATAGCACATAAACAAGTATCATGTGGTAAACATAAAGAACAATCAACGATAAATTAAGCAAATCGACAAGCCATATACCAAACAATTAAAATTTCATAAACATGGCTAATACCTAACGGTATTAGCCGTTAATCATTATAATGAATACAAACACGTATAAAGAGTATGTAAGGATTACAAGATGAAAACTATGGAATTAAGTACAATGTTAGACCTTGTTGCAGCTTCTTGGCTTCTGGAAATCGAATCTTATGATTAGGGTATCGAAAATATAGGTAAGCACACCCTAAAATCGAGTTTAGGGTTTTCTATATATTGTCCGGAATTTGGTCGATACACCTTATTAGGATCCTCCAATATGGCGTATTGAGGGTTTCTTGGAGTATGGACAACGTTCAATATCTCCAGAATATTTTGTTGCTATATCTTGGATACGACGTATAGAGTCTTCTGGATACGGCGTATTGATCTTCAGTTCTTCATGGTGATTTGGTGAAATATAGGCACAGATACGCCGTATCTTCCTTATTGGATACGGCGTATTGCATGTTTGGGAAAGACTCTTCAAATATCTTCGTTTAAGCTCCAAAATGCTTGCCTTTGAGCAAATTTTTCACCAAGTGCTCCATAATTACTGCAAAACTAAATATAAGCAATGAGTACCTATTCATGTAATAATTACATCAAATGGGGTAGAAAACATAGGATAAATAATACGAATAATATGACGTTATTTGATGTTATCAAATATCCCCCCACTTGAATCTTACTTGTCCTCAAGTAGACCTTAGAAAACTTATGAAAATGTATCCTAACCGTTGTAGGATTTTTCCTTTAAGGCAAACATTAAGTTCAATTACTAGTACACAACCAAACACCTTACGAAATAGGAAAATGAAAACACTCAAATCATTCAACTAATCTATGTGGCAACATTTTAGTAGTTCGCTCAATTGCTCGGTCGTGACAAGTATTCTATCATAAGCTTGGCAAGGATACGCATCTCCACCACTAAAGCTAAAGAGTAACTAGTCTAAAAAGGTAAATTGGGTTAAAAGGCTTACAATTGATCATTCTTGCAATCTTTCACCAAAAGTACCACCTCAAAAAGGACGACGAAAACACATATACATGGCTGTAACGACGGAATAGATATACATGAATGCTCATTTCCTAATTTTGATTTAATCAATAGTTAGGACGAAGAATAATATAGGGTATGGATCTTCCAACCTTTTCCAACGGAAATATACCAACAAGGCGGTCAAAATCAAGCATACACATCTGAATACACAGAATAGACATGTAGATTGCACACATCCTCATTCGAGCAAACCAAAGGAACATATTAGGCTTGGGAATATAATTGGTGTTAAATAAAATATACAAACAAATAGATTTAGTCCTATACAAATAAGGTACATGTTGCTAGTAACTTTCCTGGCCATCCTTTGATAAAGACACAAAATAAAATCAACTCACGCTTTGACTTTGGATACTCATGCTTTGGTAGACATGAATTAGGCTTATAGAATGCCTTGACCAATTGATAGATCAATACAGCCTTAGTTATTGTCCCCATGACAATAACTCCCAAACTTTCCATAATATACATACTATACAACAATAAGTGGCGATATCGACCACTTTATACAAGAAGGTACAATATTGGTTTATTTCAACCAACTACAACAATACTTTACAAACTTGCTTTTTTGTATTTTTCTAATTTTTTTGATTATTTTTTTGCTAATACTATACACGAATTTCAGTGTATTTTCACCATCTTACGATCATCATAACTCCGGATAATTTTTCCGTAACACTCGATACTTCGGACTTATAAAAATAACAGTGAAAGTAGTTTAAACACACGAAAATTTAAGGACTCTAAAAATATACACTACTTTCACATTCCCATTGCATTGTGCAATTTCTCGACCTAACCAAAGATAGAAAATACACACAAGACCGTAGGAAATACAATACTCTACACAAAAGCAACTAGCAACTTGTGGCACCCCGTAAGAAAACTTAATTCCCTTTTCGTTAAGAAAAAGTCATGTACTGCAAGTTTGCGAATTCATCGTTAATTTCAACGAGAGGTCATTTTATGATCGTCAATGCCAATTAATTTTTGTCATGGAGTGTTTAATTTGGCACTTTGCGAATATCGCCTTTATTACTCTTTGTTAAAAGGTAATTTTAGAGAACGAAAGTATACGATAATAATTCATACTTATTTTTCACTTTTATGTGAACATTTACTTGTATCACTTTATTAAAATCACCTACACTCAAATTAATAACCTGACAACTTTAATGTAATTCAACAAAGATAAAATAAATTATTACATATACACCTATAAAAATTCAACAATTTGGATAATGTATAATATAATTGTAGATAAACAAAATAAACAAATAATATATGCAAGACACTCATAGTCACCAAAAGCCTTACACAATAACCCCACTCCATTTGTTGGACCTTTGTAAGTTACCCTTGTGACTAAATGTTGTCATACTATATTATCGATTTGTAGTTTAAAGTACGACGTGAATAAACATGTCAAGACTTTGACAAAACCAAGCGAGGGTCTCGACCTTGCTTGACAAGCATGCGACATGCATAAGGCGACCCATGCATGGTCCTTGTGAGCATTCGTATATCAAACTTTTGTCATGCTACACATGAAATATGATACGACCTACCATGAACTAGTATTAAGTATATCAAAATTTAAAAGCTATACAACAACTTGAACTAGCAAAACTCAACACTTGGTTTGAAACGTTAGCACTATGGATGAGTAAGACTAAGGCATACGTGTTAAATGCTTGTTTTGTGACCAAGACCAAGTCCTACCGTGACCACCAACGCGACGAGTGACGAGGGACCACTACCTCAAAGTGCCTCGTCATTTGTTGCACCACAGCGGGCAAGGTGGCTGCCCCACGAATAGCAACCCATTCCGAACTTTTTCGAGCTACCCATGCGTGCGAGACAGTTGGCGTGCTGCCACTGTTGCTGCCGCAATGTGGTGGTGGTGAAGGATGGTGGTTTTGCACCAAACGGCTGCTGCCTCTGTTATCTTCAACGCACCCTTTTTGGTGCTAATATGTCTGACCAACCAACACACCACTTGGTGTTGTTGGGCTCAAACGATGGACGCACCCTTTTATGGTGCGGCCGTACTCGACACCAACTTATGTCGAATCACCCGAACCGTGGCAAGTACTGCCGCTGTTGGAACTGCTCGAGGGGATCGCCCTTGTGTCTAGAGATGAAGTCCTCTCGTTGCAAACTAAATAAGTGATAAACATGCAAAGTAAATAGAAAATTTATATATATATATATATACATGTGAGTGGCTGCGGAAGGAAATGAAACCAAAAACAAGGAGTACAAAAGCTCACTATGTGCGTTAGGTGAGCAGCAAAAAGAAAAAGGAAAAGAAGATGGACATGGATTGTTATATACATACACATGATGGGTTTGGTGATATAAAAGAGTGCATGTTCTGTTTGGATTATGACAAGTTGACATAGTAACAATTATACTACTTTCATTTATAAACTTTAACATATATATATATTACATGCGTAGCTATCTAACCCTCGATTCGAGCGCCAATTGGGTTAGCAGTCTCGTAACAAGTATAAATTGGAAATGATATTTTCATGGTTTAGAATCATTAACAATGGGACCGAACTTTTAAACAGGTAAACAGGTTATCTCGGTTCATAAATTTTAGTTAACACTAAAAATATTTTTAAAACTTAGTTGAGTTTAAAATATGATTTAAAAGCCACATGATTTAAATTATAAGCGTGTAAACGAACTTAACTCGGTTGTATGAATTCTTGACACAAAAATTTCTTAAAGGTTTATTTGAATTTAAAACATAAAAGCTATAGAACGAAAAGCGTAGAAACTAGAAGGTGAAAACGTTAAATAGTCGATAAATACTATTTTAAAGAATTAGGGGATTTCATGTGATAACGTGGAAACTAAAGGGGTAAATTATGTAAATTACTAAATGTAGAAAATATAGAAACTAAATCTTGTTATTTTAAATTTAAGGATAAAAATTATAAATAAGTTGTATTTTTATAAATTGTTTGAACAAGAGGACGAGCCGAAAAAGATAAAAACGGGCCAGTGTACGAATTTACTTAAAAGACTATAGTATAGACAAGATCCCAAGGGTAGGTAAATATACGTTACAGCGTACAATTCTAGGAATTTAAGTATATAAGCTTATGATTGTAAAGTCGTGAATCATCCCTAGAGCCAACGGTTTAATCAACATTTTGAAAACGTAAAACGATAACTCATAAACGACCAGTGTCCTTGACGACCCATTTGCATAAACCACTTCATTCATTAAGTATTTTTAGAATGTAAACTCAGACTCTGTCATAATTACTTAGGTGTGTGACTGAGTCACTTTTGACGTGCATTGAACCATTATCAGTCCCAGGCGGCTAACCGACAAGGTGAGTTTTCATAGCCCCTACTTTACTGTTTTAAATCATCTTTTGGGGTGAGAACATTGCTTATTTTTAACAGTTGAACACAAGTACATTTACTGATTTACTATTGGGTCTAAGTCCCTATTCAACCCAACTTGCTATATTGCCCAATTTATCATGAACCGTTAATTCTTGTAAGCGCGAATGTTATGGATAGATCTATCGGGATTGACATCCCTGTTTGTCTTGGACTGACATTAGTCAAGCAAACACAGTTTCATTTGAGTCAGTTACGGATGTCGCGGGTTGGACATCTGCATGGGCTTATCTATGATGGTACATGTTAACGCTTCGGTGTCATGAGCTTAGACAATAGTAAATACTTTTCATTGTGATATATAGGATTACTATATTTCATATGATTATGGTTATAAATCTTGGGTTCATCCTCTTATCAAATACCAAACATATGAACTCACCAACTTTTTGTTGACAACTTTAGCAAATCGTTTTTCTAAGGGGTTCTATATTACTGGTACTATAAGGTCGTCCGCATTGTTTATTGGCATTGTAGAGGTCTACCTCTCGTATCAAGTCCCTCTTAGGCCATGTGAAGTACCATCAAAATCCTGGGTCTTCCGCTGAGTGGAAATTTGGGGGTGTGGCAGATTGGTATCAGAGCCACTTGGTTATAGAGAACTAAGTTGCATTAGTAACTCTAGACTATAATTGGCTCTTAAAGACATATCATAATAGCATACGCATTATCTATTACTATATACTTCCTAAGTTAACAACTGCTTGGCACGATATCATTAAATAACTAAATTACCACTTGTACGTCATGGAAAACATGTTTCATTAGACTACACATTATCATTCACCATCTTGGAATAACACATCTTGTGGATTATGCATTTGTATCATCCTAGTAAAATACCATGACTCTCACCAAATAATTAACCTTATAACCAATATTGCACTACGAAGAGTCATTTACATAATATTATGGATTTTATCAGTAATTATGTCCTTACTATCTCATTTTATGAGAGTTACCTACATAAACACTTCGGGATACCTTGCTAATCGCCCACTCTCTACTACACGAGGGTTCCTTATAGTGACCTTTGTGAGATCGTATATAATGCTTACGATGTCGGTATACCTTTAATAATATTTTCAAAGTATATAAAAATCTACCATAAAAGCTATGCGCCGCTTGTTGATAGTACACCAATAATTGAAGAATGCCGCATCATTTGGGGTACTGAACAACAAATTCATTAAAACACGATCGGTAAAAGTAAGAGACTGATAGACGCAATTAACAGTCAAGCTGAAAAAAGTAACCTGGTTAGCATGAAGTTTTACGTTCAGATCATGAGCCATGAAATTTTTGAGCTCTACGGATATGTATCTATTGTCCGAAACCCTACCACACTTTTTCAGGTAACTATGACTAGTCTTAACATATGGATTACACTAATTAATGCGGAATGATAATTTCAAATACGAACAAGAATACATACCAATGCTTAAATCCATACTACTCCTAGAATAAAACTCGACGACATAGTATGATAACCATTAAAGCATACAATGAATCTTATCTCAAAAAATCAGATGGCACCATAGGTAATCTCTACCCCAATTAGGGATATAGATAGTAGAATCTCTATTCTGTCGTTATGCGGGTGTATTCGAGAATGTCTCAAATCACCTTTCTTAGTAACGTGCCTGGACAAATCCACCAAATCAGGAATGATGCCTCGAGACAATCCAATTCCAAGTAAGACTTTTGGACTCGCACTAACATCTAGGGCATCCACTGGGCAACCCAATTACCTGAACTAGAATTAACCTTGACCCCTACTACAGGGCGTGAACTCTCCCAAGAAATAAATAACCACAGTGTTCCTACACTAATATCACAAGCACCTGGACCCTCTCGAAAGAGAAGTAGATCACCATCATCGTCATCCTACCCAGATACCACTAATTTCTCTGACGATAAACCCGCATCCGAGACACCAGAACTCAACCCAGAAGATATGACGGCCAGACTAGAGGACATGGAGGTGGAAATTGACACACTCCATGCAGACACCGAAGACAAAGAACTCCTAATATCCGAATTACAAGATTCTCTCGCTGCTGCAGAGAAATGTGATCTATATTATTGAGATTAAAGGGCAGAAGAAGAAGATGCGGAACAGACGTGTTGAGGATCATGAACAAATTCAGAAAATTCTATCCCTCCTAGGCCTATAAGCGAAATGGTCATACTCGCTACAACATTGTATTCCAGTTTGCGAAGGGACATCTAAGCAGAGAAATTGATGGAAAACTTGTACTTTGGTTATGTAAAATAATAAATAAAATAGCAATTCTGTCCTAAAATGTTTTTTGAGTATATTTACCCAGTATGGGAGAAGCCATATATTTGATATTTCTTTGAAATCACATGACGAACCTCTTAATACGCCAATGAAATGACGCTATTGAAAATACTGCTCAGTGTAAAACAAGTATACCCATTGCCCAACAAATGAAGAATACAATCATGTGCTCATAAAACAAAAATAGGGAAGCTATTTCTGATGAACACTATGAAACTTTAAGGATCATTTTGAAAGACCCACACATCGTGCCTCAGACAAGAAACAGTAACCCCTACCATATTCAATTCTTTCTTGCACTATTCGACATTCTGTCAGTCCAAAATTCTTTTCATTCACAATCAATGAACGCCTTTTCAATGAAAATGGAAATACAAAATGCGTCTAAAGGCTTACCAGGTAATAACTAGAATTTACATGAAGCGAGGTGGTGGTGGGGTACATAGTAATATATGGTTATAACGGGAAGGATGAAGCAATAAAATACACAACGCGAAATCCTTTTCAATCAGGTCCATAATATTTCCGTTCATAATACAACAAAATGCAAAATATAGGAAATACAACAAAGATTTAAAATGCTAAAACGACAGATACATCGCCGCGTGAGAAGAAACACATCGGGTAGACCAGCAAAACGAGCGACGTGATGATGATGATCATGACGGGAGTGAAAATCTCGATTGGAAATCCCATGGGGATTGGTAACCGACAGTTTCGAGGAAGAAGATGAAAATCTTGGTATGGTGAAATGGGCAATAATTTGAGATAAGGAGTAAGCAAAGTGAGATACATGGTCGTAGTCTAGGTTTTGAAAACGACCTAGTTCTCTATGACTTCAGCTCTGATACCAATCTGTCACACCCCCAAAATCGGACGGCAGCGGAATAGTAACATTGGGGTGCGACTTCAAGGCACAAAGGACAAGTAACAGAAAACAACCTCAAAAGAGACGTTTAATTAAATTTCATATTCGTTATATTAAAATCAAAGTTACAAAGGATCCCATTTATAATGCAATAGAAACATTTTTTTTACGTTTGTCGAATGGTATACAAGTTATTAAGCCTTCAAAAATATATCCGCGCGACCCGAATGCTCAGCTAGCAAAATAATAACCTGAGAAAATACACGTAAAAACGTCAACAATAATGTTGATGAAATTCATAGGTTTAAGTAAAAAGCAGTATTGAAATAATTTAAGAAATATTTCAGAAGAAAAGTAGCGTTACAGTATTTCAAAGTGTTATTTAGGAAATCCGAATAGTGATTTAATAAAATCAAGAAATATTTAAAAGTGGACCACAAGACTTAAGTAATGGTGGACTAAGTACGTATTCCGAAGTCCAAAACAAGTAATAGCAGACTATGTACGTATCTCATAGTCTGAAATAGGTATTATTGCGCTAACCTCATGACATCGAAGCCGTATTCGTAATTATAAGGGAATTGCACCCGAGTTCGTAATTATAAGGGATTTGCACCAGTATTCGTAATTATAAGGGATTTGCACCCGAGTTCGTGGCTCTTAGGCAATAGCATTTAGGCAGTAATCTGGATAGCATACAATTTGAAAACACTTGTGTCCAAAGTAAAACAATCATGTCCAAAATTCACGGTTTCAAATATAGGTATTCAGTGATCTCAAATCATGTAGTAAACAAATCAAGCTTTAGTAAAAATAGTCAGGTAACGCTTACGTATAGAAATCAATAAGTTTATGTAGTAAAACAAGCACGTATTCTCACCCCGAAAACAGTTTATGAAAACCATTAAAAGAGAAAAGGTGGGGCTATGAACTCACAAAGTATTGAAAGGTAATTGTACTGTAGTAAAATATACAAGTTTGTAAACGAGCATGTATTCCCCTCGCGGGTTTATAAAACATTGAAAAGATTGAAATGCGAGACTATGAACTCACCTTGAGTGAATGGAAATCAACAAGTATTCAAAATAGAAAATGCGTCACGAAGGAATCCGAAGGCAACCTAATCCAATATAGGTCGTATAAGTACTAAACACTTTGATTATTTATAGGTCGTATAGCTCATCATACTATCGTTCGGGCTATCATAATTAAGAGGTCATGTAGTGAACGTATGAGGAGCTAGGACACTTTAAATCGTAAATCCAACAACTCGTCGATACGCCACCCCGAAGAGGCCTCATTATGAAACTCCCTAGTAATATAGCACTTTGCTTAATACCACATATAGGTCTATATAGTTCAATCACCATCTAATTGTTTTGGTAAAATTGTGTTTAATAAGTAAAAACGTTTATAATTACCGTTTTAGTAAAACTGGCGTAACTTTCGCGTTTTAAGCCCGATTTTGACGTTTCTTATGCCCACGCTTTCGTATTAGGACGAGTTATCATAATTTGACATTTTCATATTTTTGACCCTCTGATGAACAGTACTTTTTACTGTTCACACCAGTTATAAAGTTATTTTTATAGTTTTAATTATCGTAAAACCCGTAAACGTCATATTTTATTCGTTATAGCTCCGTTTTTAGTGATTCTTTCGAGCACGTTCTCGTAATTGAAAGTTCTACTTATTTATGAGGTTTACAAAAATAATTATTTCTGTCATGAACAGTAACTTTTATAAAAATAGTTTTATAAAAGTATTAATTGTCGTAAACTCGCGAAATTCATAACTCGTTCGTTATTAATTGAAAAATTACGATTCTTATCATTTTGGAATCCTAAAAATATGTATAATTTGTTAAAAATACCAAACTTGCTGTTTGAATAATTTTTATGAAAAGTTTTTATAAAAATTCTTTTACAAATCCGTTTATTTATCGTATAACTTGTTTTTGCCGTAACTTTTTCGTTATTAATCCGTTTGACAAGTTTCTTACCTTTTCGGAATCGTCTTGAGATGTATTATCTTATAAAAATATAAAATAAATATATTTTTATACACTTTTTGGACAGAATGTTTGATTGACTTTACTAAGTCTATATATAACTTTGTTTTTATACTTTTCCACTTTTGTAATCTACCACAAGTCTCATATTTCATATATGTCATATATGTTACATATAATAAGAGTCCATTAGTCCATAATTGTCCATTTGTGTCCAAATTTACCAAGTCCATATTAACACTTTTAACCCTTAACTTTCATAAGTAACATTTATATCACTAGTTTATACATAACTCTTTTTACATATAAACCATGAGTGTACAAGTCTTACAACCATTTTGTAAACTCAATATACCATCCATATAACATGTGTACAAATCCATAAATCATGTTTACAAGAAAATCCACTTTTAAAATGTTAAACATATCCTAAATGGTGATTTCACTACATAGCACATCATATACATAAAAACTCATAAAATGAAAGTATAAAGGTTTATAGAAGACCTTATGATGAATGATGATGATGAAAAATAGGTGCTAAACCCTTGTTTAGCCTTTAAACCCAAGCTTGCACAATATGAAACCCTAACTTTTCCAAATAAACCCTAACCTTCCTTTTCTTGATTAACACTTGAATATGGTTAACCAATGCTTGGAAACCTCTTAGAATATCTTATGAATGGTGTGTGTAGGTGTGTATAGGTTGTATAAAATTTTGTATGGATTTAGTTGGGAGGGTGTTTGATGCCGTGAGCTATAGAGGGGGAGGGAGGAGAGATTTTTGTGTTTTTACACCTTGAATATGAGAAATGTGTGTGTATCTCACTAGCTAAAGTATTATATATTCATATAACTAGTCAAAGATGTACCTAGTTGGTCAAGGAACAAGATGAGTGAATTGTGGAGTCTTTGGTCAATGTCTTGCAAGTGTAGGACAAGTTTCATGGTCTTAAGGAACATTGTTTGCAAGTTTGAATATCTCTTTGAGTTTACTACATACCAAACGGCCCTATGGTATACATGGGATGGTTTTTGAGTAAATTTTAAGTATTGGGTA
This sequence comes from Tanacetum coccineum, assembly GCA_026074375.1. Taxonomy (NCBI): domain Eukaryota; kingdom Viridiplantae; phylum Streptophyta; class Magnoliopsida; order Asterales; family Asteraceae; genus Tanacetum; species Tanacetum coccineum. The sequence continues at coordinate 30,896 of BQNB010040429.1, forward strand.
TAAAAGTGGGTATTTGTTGAAGCGTAGAAAAGTTTTGGTGCTTCCGGGTATACCTAAATGTATTTAATTGCGAAACGTAAACGTTTTACGCAACCAAATAAAAATAAAATATAAAAAGTCAATTATTACTTTCGAAAAAAACAAAATAATGTTTTTATCGTTTGTATAATGTTATCGTATAAGTAGGTCAATTGTCTTGTAAAATAATATTTATAAATTTAAAACTCGTATAAATATTATATAAATGATTCTAAAACGTTTCGCAAAATTTTTATTAAAAATGAACCAACACTATTCATGTCAGGAAATAGTGTATAAAAATCATATTTCTCTTGTTTTATATGTTAAATGAAAAAAAAAATTAGCTTACGCGATTTTAACTATGTAATAGGGATTAAAAGTAGACGCGTACGAGACGAGAGAAAAAATATAAGTAGTGAATTAAATGGCGTCGTAATTGCCCTGAAAATACGAAATGTTACAAGAAGTTTGAATAATATTAGCAAGATTAATATTAATTTTTGGTTGAGGAGGTATAGCTCCTTCCAATATCCAATTTTCTAGAAATTCAATTTCATCCCATTTTATTGTTTTCGTTGTTGATACTTTTGACATATCTAAATTACTTTCAATTAATATTCTTTCATTATATTTACTAAACCTTTTACATTTAGGATTCATTGTTACAAGTGGTCTAAAATAGATTCTATAGCATATACATATCGATTTTGAACCATGCATGTAATTATAACCATGTGTTTTAATATTTAAAGTTAAAGTATCAAGAATATTAACATCAGACAAAGATAATTTAAAAGAAGTTATTCAATAAAGTGAACGTTAAGTAGCTCATAGGTGACAAAAAAATGGTTTATAGGTAGACATCAAGATTGTTTTCTAAAGGTAGGTCATAACAATATAAAGAATATCCGAACGAACGCAGAAGCAGTCAAAGAAAAATGAACGTAAAGAATTATTCATTCACAAATGAACGTAAAAAGTCATGTTCTAAAGGTAGGTGCTCCACGGTGACACGTATGAGGTGACAAGTTAATTGTCGTACTCCCATCAACTGGAAGACTTCAAAACGATGGATTACGAAACAACATGTGCGATCATAAGAAGAGTGTTCCAACTCGGAGTCGAGTGGTAAAGTAACTAGTAGAATTTACAGAATATGCTGAATTTTCAATATCATCAAAAGGGAATAAAGTAAAGTCGCGTAAATGGTTGGAGTTAATCGTAAGAGATCAAGAAGAAATTATCCCATATGTATAGGTATCCATATATAATACCAGCATTGACGCTCAAGGGAGTAAAATGAGAAATCAGGAAGTACACGAAAATCAAAATGATCAATATTTATATAACAGACCGATATAAGGTAAATAGTAAGACGTCATATGATAGACGTAAGAGGACGAAATCATAGTCTAGTATTAAATACTCATTATCCATGTAATAGTAGTAGAGATGCAACAAGAGCACCTTGCTCATACTTGTAAAATGGGTATAAATATCCCATCACCTCCTCATTAGTGAGGTGTGTCTTCTAATCAATCTAATCATTTTCTCTAATCCTCTTCCTCCCTCTTTCTCTCTCTACTTTATAATATTTCTGTCACACCCCCAAAATTGGACGGCAGCGGAATAGTAACATTGGGGTGCGACTTCATAGTCCATACGCACAAGTCACAGAAAACGACCTCAAAAGAGACGTTTTAAGATAAATTTCACATTTGATATATTAAAATCAGAGTTTACAAAGGATCCCATTTATAATGCAACAGAAAAACATTTGTCAAATGGTACTCAAGTTATTAAGCCTTCAAAAATATATATATCCGCGCGACTCGAATGCTCCCAATGCTCAGCTAGCAAAATAATAACCTGAGAAAATACACGCAAAAACGTCAACAATAATGTTGGTGAATTCATAGGTTTAAGTAAAAGCAGTGTTGAAATAATTTAAGAAATATTTTCGTAAGAAAAGAAGCGTTACAACATTTAAAGGTATCAGTTCCGAAATCCAAGTAGTGATTTAATAAATCTAGAAATGTTCAGTAGTGGACCACAAGATCGAAGTAATGGTGGACTAAGTACGTATTCCGAAGTCCAAAACAAGTAAGGTAGATAAGGGAAACACATTCACCAAGTCAAAATATATAACAGGTATTATTGCACTAAGCTCATGACACCGAAGCCTTAACTAGATTTTTGCCCCAATCGGAATATAGGATGCTTGCCAACACCCGGACACCTCTCAATGTTAAATGCACCTTGATCAAACTAGTGACCCAAGGAAAGGTGGGGATTGTCAGTCCCGATAGATCTATCCACAACACTCGCGCTTACTACAATAGCAATTAACGGTTCATGATAAGTAGGGACTTCACGGCAATAAGGTAACTTAGCAATAATATTCAGGCAGTAATCTGGATAGCATACACTTTGTAAACACTTGTGTCCGTAGTAAAATAATCATGTCTAAAATTCACGGTTTCAAATATAGGTATTCACGATCTCAAATCATGTAGTAAACAAATCAAGCTTTAGTAAAAATAATCATGTAACGCTTACGTATAGAAATCAATAAGTTTATGTAGTAAAACGAGCACGTATTCTCACCCCGAAAACAGTTTAAGAAAACCATTAAAAGAGAAAAGGTGGGGCTATGAACTCACAAAGTATTGAAAGGTAATTGTACTGTAGTAAAATATACAAGTTTGTAAACGAGCATGTATTCCCCTCGCGGGTTTATAAAACATTGAAAAGATTGAAATGCGAGACTATGAACTCACCTTGAGTGAATGAGTGATCGAGGTATAACAGAAAATGCGTCGCGATAAAGACGCAAAGCAACCTAATTAAATATAGGTCGCATAAGTACTACGTACTATGAAATAAGAAATACCGTATATAAGTCTATATAGCTACATCACCATCTAATTGTGTTTGTGAAATAATATTTAAATTGCATTTGCTAAATATTATTCGTGTATTTGAACTCGTATAATCGAATATATAATTCAATCGCCTTCGTAAAATAATATTTATAAAGGTTAAGACGTGTATAAATGTTATATAAATGATTCCAAAATGTTTCGCAAAAATTTATAAAAAAAACGAACCAACACTATTCATTAATAAGTAAAAACGTTTATAATTACCGTTTTAGTAAAACTGGCGTAACTTTCGCGTTTTAAGCCCGATTTTGACGTTTCTTATGCCCAACTGCTTTCTGTACTACGGACAGATTATCATAATTTGACATTTTCATATTTTAGACCCTCTGATGAACAGTACTTTTTACTGTTCACACCAGTTATAAAGTTATTTTTATAGTTTTAATTATCGTAAAACCCGTAAACGTCATATTTTATTCGTTATAGCTCCGTTTTTAGTGATTCTTTCGAGCACGTTCTCGTAATTGAAAGTTATACTTATTTATGAGGTTTACAAAAATAATTATTTCTGTCATGAACAGTAACTTTTATAAAAATAGTTTTATAAAAGTATTAATTGTCGTAAACTCGCGAAATTCATAACTCGTTCGTTATTAATTGAAAAATTACGATTCTTATCATTTTAGAATCCTAAAATATGTATAATTTGTTAAAAATACCAAACTTTCTGTTTGAATAATTTTTATGAAAAGTTTTTATAAAAATTCTTTTACAAATCCGTTTATTTATCGTATAACTTGTTTTTGCCGTAACTTTTTCGTTATTAATCCGTTTGACAAGTTTCTTACCTTTTCGGAATCGTCTTGAGATGTATTATTTTATAAAAATATAAAATAAATATAATTTTTTTACACTTTTTGGACAGAATGTTTGATTGACTTTACTAAGTCTATATATAACTTTGTTTTTATACTTTTCCACTTTTGTAATCTACCACAAGTCTCATATTTCATATATGTCATATATGTTACATATAATAAGAGTCTATTAGTCTATAATTGTCCATTTGTGTCCAAATTTACCAAGTGCATATTAACACTTTTAACCCTTAACTTTCATAAGTAACATTTATATCACTAGTTTATACATAACTCTTTTTACATATAAACCATGAGTGTACAAGTCTTAAAACTATTTTGTAAACTCAATATACCATCCATATAACATGTGTACAAATCCATAAATCATGTTTACAAGAAAATCTACTTTTAAAATGTTAAACATATCCTAAAGGTTATTTCAACTGACATAGCACATCATTCAAAAAACTCATAAAATGAAAGTATAAAGGTTTATAGAAGACCTTATGATGAATGATGATGATGAAAAATAGGTGTTAAACCCTTGTTTAGCCTTTAAACCCAAGCTTGCACAATATGAAACCCTAATCCACTATAGAAACCATAATCTTGTCTTTCTTGCTTCAACACTTGAAAATGGTTAACCAATGCTTGGAAACATCTTAGTATATCTTAGGATGGATGTGTAATGGCTTGTATAGGTTGTAGAAAATTTTGTATGGATTTAGTTGGGAGGGTGTTTGATGCCGTGAGCTATAGAAGGGGGGAGGGGGAGAGATTTTTGTGTTTTACACCTTGAATACGAGAAGTGTGTGTGTATCTCACTAGCTAAAGTATTATATATTCATATAACTAGTCAAAGATGTACCTAGTTGGTCAAGGAATAAGATGAGTGAATTGTGGAGTCTTTGGTCAATGTCTTGCAAGTGTAGGACAGTTATCATGTTCCTTAAAGGAACATTGTTCAAGTTTTGAATATCTCTTTGTGTTTACTACATACCAAACGGCCCTATGGTATACATGGGATGGTTTTTGAGTTAATTTTAAGTATTGGGTATAAAAGTGGGTATTTGTTGAAGCGTAGAAAAGTTTTGGTGTTTCCGGGTATACCTAAATGTATTTAATCGCGAAACGTAACCAATTTACGTAACCGATAAAAATAAATATAAAAAGATAATTATTACTTTGTCGAAGAATAAAATGATGTTTTTTGTCCTGTTTGTAAAATGTTATCGTATAAGTAGTCAATGCGACTTCTAAAATAATATTTTATAAATTTAAAACTCATATAAAAATTAGAAAATGATTCTAAAAGTTTTCACCAAAATTTATTAAAACGAACCAACACTAACATGACGAGGAAATAGTGTATAAAATCATATTTCACTTTTTATTCGTTAAATTTTTTTTTTAAGCTTATGCGATTTAATTTATGGATAAGAATTAAAAGTAATGCGCACGAGACAAAAAAAATATAAAAAAATAAATAGTGAAATAATGACGAAATAAATGACGTCATAAAATGGTCTGAAAATATGAAATGTTACAGTCTTCTCCGGTTAGAAGAGCCTTGTCCTCAAGACTATGGTTGGGTTGCAACACCTGAAGAAGGTACGGGTTCAGTGAAAAAATGCGGATATTTCTCTTAAATTTGTGTTGATGAAGAGGTGAAGTTTTTAAGGTATGACTCTCAGCAAGACATGGTTTTTTTATTAATTTTCTTTCTGAATGCATAGGTAATCAGTCTATGCAACCAAATATACATAGTTATTAGGCCTATGTATATTTGAGGCCAAAGATTGAAATGCCATTTTCGACAAAAGTAAGTGGTTGTACGAAATTGGAATCAAAATGTTTTATACCGTAAAAGAAGTTATTCAATAAAGTGAACGTGAAGTAGCTCATAGGGTGACAAAAAAATGGTTTATAGGTTGACATCAAGATTGTTTCTAAAGGGGTAGGTCATAACAAGTATAAAGAATATCCGAACGAACGCAGAAGCAGTCAAAGAAAATGAACGTAAAGAATTATTCATTCAACAAAATGAACGTAAAAAGTCGTGTTCTAAAGGTAGGTGCTCCACGGTGACACGTATAAGGTGACAAGTTAATTGTCGTACTCCCATCAACTGGAAGACTTCAAAACGATGGATTACGAAACAACATGTGCGATCATAAGAAGAATGTTCCAACTCGGAGTCGAGTGGTAAAGTAACTAGTAGAATTTACAAAATATGCCGAATTTTCAATATCATCAAAAGGGAATAAAGTAAAGTCGCGTAAATGGTTGGAGTTAATCGTAAGAGATCAAGAAGAAATTATCCCATATGTATAGGTATCCATATATAATACCAGCATTGACGCTCAAGGGAGTAAAATGAGAAATCAGGAAGTACACGAAAATCAAAATGATCAATATTTATATAACAGACCGATATAAGGTAAATAGTAAGACGTCATATGATAGACGTAAGAGGACGAAATCATAGTCTAGTATTAAATACTCATTATCCATGTAATAGTAGTAGAGATGCAAAAGAGAGCTTGTAAGTTACCAGAGAGCAAGCGCGCGGGAATATCGGATAAAACAAGGAGAGACTCTATATTTTGAAAAACATGGTCATAGTCTAGGTTTTGAAAACGACCTAGTTCTCTATAACTTCAGCTCTGATACCATCTGTCACACCCCCAAAATTGGACGGCAGCGGAATAGTAACATTGGGGTGCGACTTCATAGTCCATACGCACAAGTCATAGAAAACGACCTCAAAAGAGACGTTTTAAGATAAATTTCACATTTGATATATTAAAATCAGAGTTTACAAAGGATCCCATTTATAATGCAACAGAAAAACATTTGTCAAATGGTACTCAAGTTATTAAGCCTTCAAAAATATATATATCCGCGCGACTCGAATGTTCCCAATGCTCAGCTAGCAAAATAATAACCTGAGAAAATACACGCAAAAACGTCAACAATAATGTTGGTGAATTCATAGGTTTAAGTAAAAGCAGTGTTGAAATAATTTAAGAAATATTTTCGTAAGAAAAGAAGCGTTACAACATTTAAAGGTATCAGTTCCGAAATCCAAGTAGTGAATTGTAAAAATCTGAAATGTTCAGTAGTGGACCACAAATCGTAAGTAATGTGGACTAAGTACGAATTCCAATCCAAAACAAAGTAAGGTAGATAATGAGGAAACACATCACCAGTCAAAATATAAAACAGGTATTATTGCACTAAGCTCATGACACCGAAGCCTTACTAGCTTTGTTGCACCAATCGTAAAATAGGAGTTCTTGCCAAATAACCTAACAACCTCTCATGTTAAATGCAGTCTCAAACTATTGAGAGACCCAAGTAAGGTGGGGATTGTCAGTCCGATAGATCTATCCACAACACTACGCGCCAACTACAATAGCAATTAACGGTTCATGTATCAAGTAGGTGACTGTACGCAATAAGATAACTTAGTGTCAATAATTTCAGGCAGTAATCTGATAGCATACACTTTTGTAAACACTTGTGTCCGTAGAAATAATCTGTCTAAATTCACGTTTCAAATATTAGGTATTCACGATCTCAAAGTCATGTAGTAAACAAAACAAGCTTTAGTAAAAATAACATGTAAATGCTTACGTATGAGAAATTAATAAGTTATGTAGTAAAAGGAGCACGTATTCTCACCCCGAAAACAGTAAAGAAAACCATTAAAAAGAGAAAAGTCGTGCTATAACTCACAAAGTATTGAAAGGTAATTGTACTGTAGTAAAATATACAAGTTTGTAAACGAGCATGTATTCCCCTCGCGGGTTTATAAAACATTGAAAAGATTGAAATGCGAGACTATGAACTCACCTCGAGTGAATGGTAATCAACAAGTATTCACAATAGAAAATGCGTCACGAAGAAAATCCGAGGTCAACCTATATCCAAGTAAGGTCCAATAAGTACTAAACACTTTGATTATTTATAGGTCGTATAGCTCATCATAACTATCGGTCGGAGCTATACATAATTAAGAGTCATGTGTGACGTATGAGGAGCTAGGACACTTTAAATCGTAAATCCAACAACTCGTCGATACGCCACCCCGAAGATGCCTCATTATGAAACTCCCTAGTAATATAGCACTTTGCTTAATACCACATATAGGTCTATATAGTTCAATCACCATCTAATTGTTTTGGTAAAAATTGTGTTATAATAAGTAACGACGTTATATAATTACCCGATTTATAGTAAAACTGCGTAAACATTCGCGTTTTATCGCCTGATTTTTGACTATTCTTATGCGTCACAAGCTTTTGTATAAGGTACAAGTTATCATAATTTGGACATATTGCATATTTTTAATCCTCTGATGAACATTACTTTTTACTGTTCACGCCAGTTATAAAGTTATTTTACACACTTTTTAATTATCGAAAACCCATAAACGTCAGTATTTTTATTCGTTATAGCCTGTTTTTAGTGATTCTTCAGCATGTTCTCGTAATTGAAAGTATGTACTTATTTATGAGGTTTTAAAAAAATAATAATTTCGTGTATGACAGTAAACTTTTTATAAAAATATTTTATAAAAGTATTAATTTTCGTAAACTCGCTCAAATTCAAAACCTTTCGTTAATTAATTGATAAAAATTACGATTCTTATCATTTTGAATCCAAAAAAATATGTATAATTTGTTAAAAATACTAAACTTGCTGTTTGAATAATTTTTATGAAAAGTTTTTATAAAAATTATTTTACAAATCCGTTTATTTATCGTATACCTTGTTTTTGCCTAACTTTTTCGTTATTAATCCGTTTGACAAGTTTCTTACCTTTTCGAAATCTTCTTGAGATGTATTATCTTATAAAAATATAAAATAAATATATTTTTTTACACTTTTTGGACAGAATGTTTGATTGACTTTACTAAGTCTATATATAAAACATTGTTTTATACTTTTCACTTTGTAATCTACCCACAAGCTCATAATTCATGAATGTGCCATAGTATGTTACATAATAATAAGAGTCTATTAGTCCATAATTGTCCATTTTGTCCAAATTTAACCAAGTCCATATTAACACTTTTAACCCTTAACTTTCATAATTAACAATTATAATCACTAGTTATTTAATCATAACTCTTTACATATAAACCATAAGTTGTACAATGTCTTACAACTATTTTGTAAACTCAATAGACCATCCATATGAACATGTTGTACAATTCATAAATCATGTTTACAAGAAAATCACTTTTAAAATGATAACAAATCCTAAAAGGTGATTTCACTACATAAACACATCATATACAAAAAAACTCAATAAAAATGAAAGTATAAAGGTTTATAGAAGACCTTATTATGAATGATGATGATGAAAAATAGGTTGCTAAACCCAAGTTTATAGCCTTTAAACCCTAAGCTTGCACAATATGAAAACCCCTAATCCACTATCGAAACCATAACTTTGTCTTTCTTGCTCAACACTTGAAATGGTTAACCAATGCTTGGAAACATTTTAGTATATCTTAGGATGGATGTGTAATGGCTTGTATAGGTTGTAGAAAATTTTGTATGGATTTAGTTGGGAGGGTGTTTGATGCCGTGAGCTATAGAGGGGGAGGGAGGAGAGATTTTTGTGTTTTACACCTGAATATGAAAGTGTGTGTTATCTCACTAGCTAAGTATATATAAGTCATATAACGATGTCAAAGATGTACCTAGTTTGGCAAGGAACAAGGATGATTGAATTGTGGAGTCGTTTGGTCAACGCTTGTACGGTTTAGGACACGTTTCCATGGACTTTATGGAAAAAAAAACCAAAATTTTTTTGGTATTATTTGCAAGTTTGAATATCTCTTTTGTGTTTACTACATACCAAACGTCCCTATGGGTAACACATGGGATGGTTTTTGAGTTAATTTTAAGTATTGGGTATAAAAGTGGGTATTTGTTGAAGCGTAGAAAAGTTTTGGTGTTTCCGGGTATACCTAAATGTATTTAATCGCGAAACGTAACCAATTTACGTAACCGATAAAAATAAATATAAAAAGTTAATTATTACTTTCGAAAGAATAAAATGATGTTTTTTGTCGTTTGTAAAATGTTATCGTATAAGTAGGTCAATCGTCTTCTAAAATAATATTTATAAATTTAAAACTCATATAAATATTATATAAATGATTCTAAAATGTTTCACCAAAATTTTTATTAAAAACGAACCAACACTATTCATGTCAGGAAATAGTGTATAAAAATCATATTTCTCTTGTTTTATTCGTTAAATTTTTTTTAGCTTATGCGATTTAATTATGTGATAAGAATTAAAAGTAAATGCGCACGAGACAAAAAAAATATAAAAAAATAAATAGTGAAATAATGACGAAATAAATGACGTCATAAAATGGCCTGAAAATACGAAATGTTACACTTTCTATCTCTAGACTATTGCTTATTGATCCTGAATTAAAGACCTCACATGATTGAAAACGAAAAAGAATTGATTTAAGAAGAAGAATAATAGTTTCAATAATAAGAAGGTTTTGGTTTAATCATGAATTCGGCAGACTTTTTGTTTTTGTGTCTTTTGATTATGAATTAATGTTTATCATATATGATATCCTAGGTATATCATATGCGATTTTACATTAGATTACTTTCTATATGAGTTATCATATATGATATTGTTAAAAAGTACTCTTTTGATTATGAATAATTGTTGGATCTTTATTTGTTACCTAGTTTTACTTTTTATATATCATATATGATATACTGGTTCATCATAATCGATTTTATATTATTTCTTTTTTGTTTTGACTAATCACTTTTGATTTTTGTATTTTACAAGTTTGAATCATACCATCATATATGATTTCTGAAAGAAATCATATATGATATAACATTAAGTTCAATATTTTTTTATCTACCATCATTTTATGTTGAAACAATCTACAATATTTTCTCCTACTATAAAATCCAAAGAAAACACACACGAGTGATGATATTCGAATCACACCATTGGGCTATGAAGACCACATCATCAGCATAAAAGAGATGTAGTAGCATTACATAGTTAAAGATTGATCAACGGATCCCCAAAATGTGGTACACACTACGGTACCATCAGTACATACTACAAGTACTTAAAAATCAAAACTAGTAAATATTGTTTACATCCAAAGGTAACTGCATTAGATGACACAGAATGAGATTGAGAGAAAACCTAATCTCGGTGGAAAACCTAGAAAACTCAAACAGATGCACTAAAAATACTAAACTGATGCACTGAAAAATCTTTTTTATAGCCTGAAAAAATTAAGGCATCCGTTTGGTTTTTTCGGTGCATCTGTTTGGTTTTCTAGGTTTTCTACCAAAATATGGTTTTCTCTAGAACCCATCCTTAGATGACACTACCAACTATTTTACGAATTATGAGTTTTTTTTTTCTTTTTTACGACTGCATCCCTTATGAGATTCTGCTTTGCTTGTTTGTCTATGTGCTTCTTTGCAAAGGCATGTGCCTCGTCGCTTATCTTCTCTACGTGGATGTTTATGTCATGTGTCAGGATCTTTGTTGCAAACCTCAGTCTCATCTTGTGTATTTCCATTTCTTGTCCATTTCTTGTGTAAAATGCATTGAAAACAACTTTCTCTACACATATACAAAGATTTAATTTTAGTGTAAGCACATTATCATAAATGATAAATTATAGTGTTACAGAAGTTAACATTCAAGTAGATTATCATATATGATATTATACACACAACTAACTTTTAATTACTCACTAGGAGATGACAGACTTGATTGTATTTTAGTGACTTTCAATCAGATTATCATATATGATATTATATACAAAACTAACTTTTTACTACTCACCAGGAGATCACAAACTACTTGTATTTTATTTTCAAGCACATTATCATATATGATATAGTATAAATGCTTACAGCCTAGCTTATATCATATATGATATAGTAAGTTTTTACAGTTTTTTCAAGCAACTTATCATATATGATTTTTCACTAAGAGGTCATATTATATCTGTTCATCGTAGATTAAGCCATAAAACCTGATAATTCATAAAAATAAGCTAATAAGTTAGCTTATAATTCAGCATAATAAATTCAGATGATGATAATTCATAAGCTTATTTACATCAATCACCTAATAAGTTAGCTTATCATTTAACACGATAAATTCACATAATTCGTCAAATAAGCTGAATTTATCAGATGATGATAAATTCATATGCTTAATCACATCAAATATGCTAAAAAAAGGATAAATTTAAAAGCTAAAAAAATGATCATCTTATTCACATCAAAACTAAATTCGTAGACAAATTCACATCAAATAAGCTAACAAAGGATAAGCTGAATTATAAGCTTATTCACATGAAATAAGCTAAAAAAAAGATAAATAAAAACAGATCGGATGAACTTTACCTGATGTTAATGAACTGAAGAAGGAGATAATCAATTTACGAAGGAGATGATCGATCGATTAGATGTTCGTGATGATAGATTCAGATCCGATGTGTTTGTGTGTGTTTGGTGAGAGAGAGAAGGATAAATCTAAAAAAGACGGGGTGTGAGTGATTGGAGGTATGGTTGGTGTGGGACGTGAAATGACCAGAATACCCCTTCATTTTTTTTTGTTTTGTTTAATAAGTGAGTTTTAATCTTAGCCATAAATGGGTTTAGATGGATGGCTAAGATGTCCCAGTATCCAAGAAAAATATGATTTCTAATATAACCTCCTCATATGACATAGAAAACAAAGGTTGTACAAAACTAAGGGGACCAAAGATGTAAGTAGTTTATGTGAAAGTAGCCGGAAAGTTAATGTACTTCCACAAAACAAAAACATATGCGTATCTCTTATCTCGTAACCCTAGTTCCTTGTCAGCCGCACATTCAACAAATCAAACGATCTGATAACAAACGTATGAAGCAAACAAAAAAAATCGAATGAATCCCACTTTCATAGCCATGTTAACATCAGGTATATTATGAATTTTCATAGATAGATATTTATGTTCTTTAATTCGTCTTTTAATTCGATATCGTGTAGGCTAAGAAAAGCTCATCTAAACTGGATCCACTGGTTCGATAACCCGTGTTCCTCTCTTTGTATGTAATTTTGTACCCCCGGCCTCCTAGTGTCTTACTGGGTGGTCCCTTTTTCTTTTTGGTTTATATATATCCTGCTGTTAAAAAAAAAGATATTTATGCTCTTATTTGGTGTAGGGTTTTTTTAAAGTTAATTTTCTAATTGATAAGAGTTTAAGTTTTGTTTATTGAAATAAAACCACTTCATATTTATGAATTTGAGTAGACCTGATCTACTCGATGCGGCCGTGCTGCGACCTGGTAGATTGGATCGACTACTTTTGTGTGATTTTTCATCACCAAAAGAGAGATGTGATATTCTTACTGTTCTTTCTAGAAAGGTAAAAGTGACCTTCGACCCATTTATATGTTGACGTGCTAATTGGGGTTAATTTTTTTTGAAGGCCGAATGTGACCACTGTAAATAATTGGTTAAAGGGGATTGGGTTTAGATGGTTTTTCAATCTCTTTATGCAACCTCTTGAGCTTTATGCTAAATATAATATTAGATTCAGTTCTTGTAAATTATACATTATTTATAAACAATGGACATGCTTTTTAAAGCCTGTTATCACCGATTTAATTCTACAATGTACCACCTTATATGTATGTGCTCATTTTATTTTATGGATGGGGTGTTTACTTTTTGCTTAATGTCCTATTTGGTAATTTTATTCTTTTCCACTTAGGAATTATTCTTGTTTCTTTTTTTGCTTATTCCTAAGTAATATCCTGAATGTGTATGGGAAAAACCTACCCCCTTCCCATATTCACTCCTATGTCACTTTTCTCAAGGTTTTATCATTTGCTAAAAGCTTCCATATTCTTTAATGTTGAAATCATTTGTATGAAGAAGATAGTTATCAAATAGTGGTTATTTTTTCTAATACCTTTTGGTCATAAGAAACAAGATCAGATCTGTGATGTACTAATATGTTCTCGTGGGTTAGTTTATATAAGTAAGAATCAGATTCACTGTGGGGTTTTCTTGAATTTTTAGCAAGGTCAGATCTATGTTGTCATTCAAATTAATTGATTACCTGATAGTGATGCAATCTATAAACAAGTTATCACTTGATTTATCATTGATTCAAACAGAGGTTAAAATAGCCATTTACTTTATTAGTATTTGGCATTATGAAAAAAATAAAAAACATAACTTTTGGATATAGGACCTAACTACAAACATACTATTGTGCAAGAAGGCACATTTTGCAAACAAATAGAAAAATGAAACGCCCCCTGAATCTCATTCTCAACTTTTTGATATCAGTTACTAATGACCAATGACGTAAGGTAGAAGGATTTAGTGGAGCGGACATACAAGCCCTCTTCTTATCAGATGCTCAGTTGGCAGCTATCCACGATCTTCTGAACAAGCTCATGAACCTTTCATTACCAATGCCCTTCGAAAGAAGATTGCTGCAAATGCTAGACGTTCGGTTTCAGAAGCTGAAAACCTGTACAACTATTTATGTCCAGTCCAAAGATGTCTTTCCCATACACTCCTTGACCTTTTAGTGTTACTTTTCAACTTAGGTTTAGAACAATATTCTTTTAAATTCTCAGAAACTGTTTAATATCTATTATAGTCCTCAAAATAAAGTGGGCCATTTTCCGTACGGGTTGGGTCGACTTGGTACACATTCTTTGCAACGTATTTTTTTTTGACAAATGATTATTTTGTCAAATACTACTTCATTTAAAGATAGAAAATTTTGAATCGAATGATTTAGGAGGGTTTAAGGCTGGACGGTATAATGGTAAAGTCACCTAGGTGACTTACAACTCACGCGCGAGTTGCTATCCCGCCCACCTAGGTGACTTTGCCATTTCGGTGAGTTTGGGTGGTTTTGTGCCTCAACTATGTGACGAACTCACATAGTGTGAGTTATATTTTTGGTGGGCCCCCTTTCAAAACTAGCCGTTTCATAACAATGGTCCTTTTAGTTTGGCCAAATTGCAGATTTGGTCTGTCGACTTTCGAAATTGCAAAAAACGTCCGTATTTTCGAGGTTTGGTTCCACTTTTGGTCCTTGGTCGAACTAAAATGACTAAAATACTTTTTTTTTAATTTCTCCTTTTATAATTATATATACCTTTGTCTTTTTCCCTATTTTATTTTTATTATTTTTATTTTATTAAATAACAAATACAAATACACATTCATTACATTCTTTCACTCATTTCACTCTTTCACTTTAATCAATCTCTCCCAATAATTCAACACCACCCTACTACTGCCAAGGAACCACCACCACCAACAAGACCCTCCCTCCACCATTTTCAACCATGGCTATCACATATTAGCCATTGGCAGGCCCGACAACCAAGATCTGCAACCACATTCAAGCATCTTCATTATTCATTTTTTTAGATCTAGTGAAATATTAGCAGGCTCGATGGGTACTATATATCTAAAGCTAAAAAGAAAAAAAGAAGAAATGAAATGTGAAATATTAGTTCTACCTTGAATTTTAAATCTTAATATATGCACCAGTACTTCATTTTCTGTAACAAGGTGTAAACAAGGTAATATTACACCTAAAAAAAGGTAGTTAACTCTTATTTTTGTTTATTGTTTTCTGTAACAGTGGTATCTAGACATCATGGATGTATTCATCCTATCGATATGAGTTTGACAATTTATTATGTGGTGAGTAGATATGGATCTGGTTATTAATTTAGGAATTATGTGTGAGTCGTGTTTTGATTTTGGATACTGGGTTTTTTGTTTTAGTGAATGATGAATTTGTGATTTTTTGTGGAAGGTTGGTGACGATGGGATTTATGGGGATAGGATTAGGGCCAAAAGTTCAATATAGACCCAACATTTGTCATAGACCCAATGAACCAATTATAGCCACTCATTTTTTTATCAAAAATAAAAAAACCCATTTTCCACCTCTTTTTTAAAAATTAAATATCTCACACACCGTTAATCGTTACGCAAAACAAAACATACCATCGTGACAAGAATTAAATTATCTTTTTATAGAGGGGCGACACTATGTACTTTCGACGAACTTTTTTTTATGATTTTTTGAAGTAACATACGATTTTATAAAATCATATGAAATCATATATGATTCGTTGTACGAATCATATATGATTCGTCATACGAATCATATATGATTTTCGCAATTCGTGACTGAAACAAAATTGAAAAAAGTTTGTTGGAATCACAAATTATATATGATTTTATGAAATCATATATGATTTTATGAAATCATATATGATCCGTTATACGAATCATCTATGATTTTCGCAATTCGTGACTGAAAATAAAATCGAAAAAAATTTTCTTGAAAGTATATCGTGTCACTCGTCTACTGAAAGATAAAAAATACTCGTCGCGATGGTGTATTTTTTGTCGTGTGTGATTTACCGTTTGTAAGATATTTGATTTAAAAAAAAGCTGAAAAATGAGTTTTTTTATTTTTGATAAAAAATGAGTGGCTAGGATTGGTTCATTGGGTCTATGACAAATGTTGGGTCTATATTGATCTTAACTCTAGGATTAGGTGTGTGTCGTTATTGTGTGAGAGATGGGTTATGATATTCGTTTTTTTTTCTTTTGTTTATGATTGGATTTGTGTGTCAGTGTGGATTTGGTGTATGTGAGTTGTGAGACCTTGATATTGAC
>BQNB010040430.1:0-42392 GCA_026074375.1 Tanacetum coccineum
GCGCCATTGCTGGGGAGTGAAGTTGTTTAATTCTTGTTTTTATTAGTGTTTTAGTTTAGTTTAGTGTAGCTTAGGTTAATTTTCATATTTGTGTGTTTAATTTTCTGCATTGTATATTTTTGCATATTGTGTGTTTGTGTGTATTATTCAGAGTAACCTATAAAAAAATTTAAACCAATACGGCATATTCAATTTATTGGATACGGCGTATAATATTTTTTTTTCAAACCAATACAACGTATTCAACTCTATCATGATTACAAAGTAATTCGGTAAATGATTATGATAAAGTCAATATGCCTTTGCTTCCATCACCCAAGCCTACGGTCAGTTATTTTGATGATTTAGACTTCTTTAAAGATTTCGAGAATGAATTTCCAGGCATTGTTTACAATAATGCTCTGTTGGGAATTCACTTTTATGTGACGACATTACAGAATTACCATAGTTTACCATATCACCACACATAGGGACTAGTGTTGTCATTATATGATTCCTATGTAATGTGAGGTGGTATAATTACCCCTCTATGGCTTCCATAGAGGGGTGGAGTCATTTTGTATCTTTCATTCATTTTCCATCTAATATCAACTTCATCTTCCATCTCACTAATTTCTCTCACTAAAATGGCTATCATGTGGTTTGACTCGCCAAGACCACCGGATCATAGTTTTCGTGAATCTTACAATTGGTATCAAGAGCCATGGTTTCTCCTTGGGATCTTTAGTGTTGTGTTTGTGTTTCGTTGTGGTTTTTGAGCTTATTGTTGGCTTAATTTAAAAGTCACGTTTTTTTTACAAAACAATTATCAAAAACTGTTTAACATGTTGATATCACGTTTGAGATACAATCTCTTTAAATCTTTGTTGGGCTTTAAACAGTTTTTACTTACTGGGCTTATTGTTGTTTTGGTTTTTTTTGAATATAAAACGTGTGTGTGTCTCGCATTTAATCAATATGGGTGCGTTTTGGTTAGTCAAAAAATAAGGGTGCGTCGGTGTTTTCTTTTTAGTTCTTCTTAGGATAATTTTTTGTGGTTTCTTTGTTTTTCTTTTGAGCTTATTCTCAAGCTTATTTACAACTAGTTATCGGAGCTTATTTTGGGTTGCTTATCATTGGTGTGGTACTCAACGCTTGCACGAAGGAAAACGTGCGCCAACTGTTTGAGATTTTGTCACTACCAATCTAAACCACCGAACGAGTTCAACCGATCTAGTAACACCTTAAGGAACCGAACTAGTTCACGCCTTCATTAACCGAACGAGTTCAAACCAAGAGGAACCGATCTAGTCACTTGCTTTGAAGACCGATCTAGTCACTCTCCTTTGAAGACCCGATCTAGTTCATGTCATCAAGAACCGATCTAGTTCAAAGCTTCAATACCCGGTACGAACCGATCTAGTAACTTTTCAAGACGAACCAATCTAGTCATTTTCTATAAGGACCCGATCTAGTCACTTTTGTTAAGGAACCGAACTAGCCTTTAGTGAGAACCGAACTAATTCAAACAAGAACGTTTTAAATCATTTTCGGTTTTTCGGTTTCGGGTAATGGTTAACTACGGGACGTATAATCTATACCATTACGATCGTGAACTCGTTTCGATCAACGTGATATATTCGGTTTTCACCGACGATAACCGTACAACTCCGCGGGATTAAAAATACACACATTATCATTTTTTTTAATATTCAAACAAAAGAGATGATTAACACATGAGGGAAATTCTTTTTTAATTTATGACACTTTTAAAAAAATATACACATGCAGTCCCTCACTTGTTACTACAATTGCACCATTAGTCTTTTATTGAAAAGAAGCCCTTCTAGTTGAAAATAACTTGCACTGTTAGTCCTCATAAGTTATAATTCAGCCTATTAGTCCTCCAACGTGAATCGTTTGTGCACCGTTAGTCTTAATTGAGTTTTGATCAACCGTTAATCATTTCAAGCTGAAAGTTTGTGCACCGTTCATCGTTTTCGCTTATTATTCGTCAACAAAAGCTCAAGTTCTTCAACAACAACAACGATTTCACAACAATTAATCATTGCTTCACGGTTTCTTCTTGATTTTGTAAAATCCCGCAAAAAATTTAATTCTTTTCTCGGTTTAAATCATAGAATTGTAAAATCCCGTGAATGTTAATTGATTTCAACAACACAACAAACACGATACATAACACTAAAAACGATCCGAATAAGATTCACTAAAACGTCAAAACGGCTAAAGATTCGGATTAAGATGACAAGTGATCACGGAGTTGATTTGGTATCACTTATTTGAGATTGAAGTGGCATTTTACGTTGGCTTGTTCTTATTTTATCTTGAAGTCGGGGTTGGCTGGATGCATGATTTCAATGATAACTTGCTCGAGCTTAATTCAAGTTGAAGACTTGGTTTATCTAGTTTCCAGCAGTCAAGGGGTGGATGGTTGATGACCTGGTTAACTATCACTTAAAGGAGTTACGTTGTAGTACTCAGTGTCACACGCTAAGACGATGTGGATAATCGCAAGAGGTGATGATAGTCTCATACTTTGGGAGGGGTATTGAGTACTTAGAGATTTGATTGGAGCACAAATTCTCTACACCGTTCTTCTAACATTAGCGCAAGCTTAAGTCATAAGAACGGGAAATTCTACTTCAATTTCAAGTTTGGTATATCGGGTTTACTTCATCAGTGGTTACTTCAAATAGCCTACAAAACGGTTGGTAAAATGATAGCCAGAGAGAGGTTATGAGTAGAGATTTGATCAACAATTAATTCTCACGGGTAAGACCTGAGCTAATTTATTCCTCACACAAGTACTCAAGTAAGTGCGCGTCAAAGGTGTTGCTGATTCTGACATGTCGAAACCAGCAAGGGGGAAGGAGAAGATTCACCCTTGAGCCTTTACCTTTCTTTTTCTTGAAAGCTTGACATAGGGCATCTTTCTGAAAACATCAGTTGCGCGCTCTCCACAGCAAAACGGTGTTCTTGAAAGACAAAATCGTACGCTAATTGAAGCAGCCCGCACTATGTTAATTTATGCAAAAGCTCCTTTATTTCTATGGGCCGAAGCGGTTGCCACAGCCTGTTATACCCAAAATCGTTCCATGATACATCGTCGACACGGTAAAACACCATACGAGCTTTTACACGACAAACCTCCCAATCTATCGTATCTACATGTGTTTGGTGCACTCTGCTACCCAACGAATAATTGCGAGAATTTGGGAAAGTTACAACCGAAGGCTGATATTGGTATTTTCATTGTCGCTGTGTACTTAATTATTCTGAAGCTTGTTAGTAAGCTTTGAATGCTCAAGAGAGGATTTCTAGTTTGGGGAAGCTTTGGAAAGCCTTCTAATACAATTTGTGCATGTATTAGGGGGAAGCTGATTCATTGTAGTTTGGGGGGAAGCTTTTAAGGCTTCTTAAATCAAGAATATGTGGACGAATTAGGGGGAAGCTAATCAGAGCTTTCCTTATACCAGAGTGTTGGGTTACCATAGTTGTGCCTATTACAATATTTCTCCTACAAGGTACTACAAAGATGATTCATGTTGGAGTGCAGACTTGAAGTCAAAGGCCACAGAAGACGTCATTCAGGCTATGAGCTTCATGGAAGTTCGTGGTTCTTAATCATTATGTACTTGTAGGAACATTTATTGTAAGTATTCTTGTAAATCGTCACGTGGGGGAAGGATTGTTGGGGAATTCACTTTTACCGTAAGACATTACAGAATTACGATAGTTCTATCATAGTACATACGCGAAGGATAGATAGGCAACTAGTATCGGTTTAGCTGGCGTGTGGGCTATAAATACCCCTTAATGGCTTCATAGAGGGGTTGAGTTCATTTGGCATTTGTCAAGTCATTTGTAACATTTCATCTCCTATCCATATAATGATCACAAGTCTATCTTCCATATCACTACTTTCTCTCACTAAATTGGCTTTCATATGGTTTGACTCACCAAGACCACCTGATCTTAGTTTACGTAGACCTTCAGAGTCACATAGCTTGACTCGACCCCGAATTAAGTTGTCCATGGGGGAGCAAATGGAAGAAAAAAAAATCTCAATCGGCTTTCATTAATGTTTAGCTAAACATTAAAGACATGAAAGTTTCCATCCCGATGAGATTGCCACCAATTTAAGTGGAGATGCCGGGGTCAAAAATGGTGTCTTCACTCCCGGTGGATAGAAGTAAAGGAGAATCCCCAGGGTAGGTGAGATACGGGAGAAAAGTCCGAATGACAAATGCGAAGGAATCGTCATCTTTAATATTTTGAGAAACATTAATCTCACCTCCCCCTAGGTCAAAACATTCGTCTTCGTTAAGCTCATCAAAATTGTTAATCATGGCCACACCGGCTAAAATGTTCGAAGGTAAAACGCTATATCAGGAATAGATATTGTTTAAAGTAAATGTCAAGAAAAATAACGATATCCCCTTCCGAGGCAAAAATCTTCTTATCCCGTGTTCGAGTCTTTCGGAACAGAAATGTTTCAAACCTCCTCTATAAGAAAGTCACTATCCACAACGGGAATAGGAGAAGAGGAGGGATATTCAAGTACAAAAGGAATAAAAGGAGTATGATTTAACGCTTCGATCTTATCAATGAGAAGATTAACATTTAATAATTTCTCATAAAGAATTTCGTCCTCGATTTGAATAAACTATTCATTATCAATCGTCCCCCCCCCCTTCCTCTTTTCAAATCATCTTCCTCAATTCGGTCGTATTGGGATCAATAAGATCGAGTTTACAGTTCGAACACCACGGGTAGAAAACTCAGTTAGGAGATGTGATCGAATTTATCTCGATAAGCAAGAGTTAATAAGTCAAATTCGGCATCAATTGTTCATTATCACAAAACTGGCATATCAAAATATCGTCGGAATTTACCTTTGGATCACTTGGGATTGGCAAGGTTCTCGAACACTAGACTTTATTATTCGTCGATTCCATTTCAGGCATAGTTTAATGCTAAGAGACTCATCCCCCATACTTAGAGAGTTATCGGGATCCACGGTCGGTAAGTCGGGTGTGATTGTTTTAGTTGATCTATATAAAATAGTATACTCATCATCATCAACCATAGGAAAATTCCAATTTAGAAGAAAACTTTGAGCTGTCTGCTCCTCTTGTTCTTCCTGAACTGCTTGCTCTTCTTGTTTTAGCAGGATTTCATCATAAATTTTCAAATCGTTAAGAAGTTTAAGCATCAATTCTTGTATATCATCTGGTTGATTTTGCTCTTCTTCAATAGCTTGCTTAATTTTAAGAAATTTATCCTCAGCTAACAAGAAAGCAATTGGTTTTTCTTCAGGGAGGTTATTATGAAGAGATTGTGCTTGGTTGATGATCTCAAGATGCTCAAGATCACAATGTCAAATACAAGTTCAAGGAACAAGCTCAATCCAGAAATCAATGATCACTACAACATATTCACAGGAGAATGTCAAGAGTACGAGCTAAAGACTAAAGATGAAGCATAGTATGCGAGGTTTAAAGTTTTGTAAATTGGAGTGACCTCCCTTAGGGGGAGATTGTTGGAAACACAAAAAGTATCGGTCACTTCCAAGTTGTATTAAGTCTTAGCTCGTAGTATGTGTAACGTTAGTTAAGTAAACTAGCCCGGCCCAAGGCCCATGGGAAGCCCATTAGAACCCATGGGCCGGCCACAATAGGTAGTATATAAGGACCTCTCCTAGCTTTGGAGAGGTTGTTGGTTGTTGGTTGTTCCATTTGTTACATTCCATCTAATAAACATCATCCATTCCATCCATTCTTTCTCTCTAACATCACAACCCACATCTCACTCTTGTTCTTGGTTTGATCATAAGATTACATGTTTCTACAAACTAGGTTGGTAATATGAAGACATGTCGAAGAATTAAACAATATAGAGGATAAGAAGAAAGGATTAAACGGATTTGAGGGTAAAGGAGAATATTTTTAGATTTTGAAAATTATTCATAAGAAAAAGGAATTGAAATATGAAAGAAAAATATTTTTGGTAACCGAAAGTCAAACGTGCACGGTAGCTCTCTAAAAATACGTACAAGAAAGCGGAGGAGTTGGTAAGCGTGAGGCGCTATTTAGAATAACCCTTCTCCTTTTGGGTGATGTTCTTAGGATCAAACCAGCCTTAAACTTCCCTTATAGTTCGTAACCTAGAGGTGAGTCGAAACGACAATTAACAAATGGTTATTTTTAATATTAAAATAAAAGAAAATAGAAGTGTAAAATATTTTGTATTTTTATGGTTTTATTAAGAAAATATTCAAAAATGAAAAACGATAACTTCACGAAGAAGGGTTTTCAAAACACTAATCTTTGAACGAAACACGATAATCGTAACACACTTCCTCGGCAACGGCGCCAAAAATTTGATACGTCCAAACACACTACATATATAATATAAGTATATAAGGGTATAACAATTATAGTATACTAAGTATTTTCCGTTGGGTTCGAGAAACAAACTTTTAACCAAAGTAATCTCAAAAACCTCCCGGGTCTTTTTCCCTCGACGAAGCGTGAATTAAGAATCGATTAAGTCCGTGATCGCGCATTTTGAATGGTTTAAAAGATTTTTGATTTGGTTTTCTAAGTCCTAATAAATGTAAATGACAAGTAAATAAATGCACAAAAAACAAATAAGCAAGCACGACAATTAAACACGTAAGCATAAAAAAACATAAACGGGAATTAAAAAAACGCGACTATACGAGCAAGTACATCAAATTTAAACCCTACGAACGCAAATTTAATTTTAATAAATCCTAAATGACTAAAAATGATTTTTAGAAAAAGAATTATATTTTTTTGCTTTTTATTTTATTTATTATGAATTAAAAACGATTTTAATCTAGAAAATTAATTAAAAATAGCAAACTAATTTATAAAAATTCTAAAAAATTACTGAAACTACTTTAAACTATGACTAATACAAGAAAATTGAAATTGATAAAAACGAGCTTATAAATAAGCCAAGAAAAATCAAATGAGCTAGAAAGGCTTAAATTGAAAATGAGTATAAAGAATAAATTATGTAAATGGTTATTGAAAAAGACCCTAGGGCAGTTGGCAATGGGTGTGTGATGTGGGACTTGTGTGTGCAAAGGGAGAGGTCATGGGTTCGACCCCCATGACCTTTTCTTTTTAGAAAACATTTTTTGGAGTAGAATTTGAGGTATATTTGGAGTGGATTCCCTTCCAAAAATAAGGTGAGGTATATTTAGAGTAGAATTTGAGTAACAGTAAGCTCAGTTAAGCTTAAAGGCTTAATGATATGTGTGAAAACACATATCTGTTTAATACAAAAAATAACCCTAAATGACCAAAAACACAGTAAAAATGGCAAAAATATGCTTGTTTTGTGTTTGTGTATGTGTAGGTACGAATATAGCAAAAATCACATGAAAACGATCAAAAACAGACAAACACGGACACGAGAACGGAAGAGTGTACAAGAGCCGGAAGCTTCCTACAAATAAGGACAAAAGTCAACAAGTGGTCAACATAGTCAACATTGGTAAAGTCAATTCTACACTAGAAGACAAAAACCCCACGTTTCCAATTTCTGTCTCCTAATAATTACAAATTTCAATATAGTCCTTACAAAAAAAAGGGCCTTAACCCTTTTAACCTTTACCCCATCAGATTAATAAAATCCAAAGGCCAAAGCTCTAAAAAATTTTACACGGCCAAAACCCATAACTAAATACTTCATACAAATCCAGGGCCAACTTTGCAAGAAAGAAAGATATTTAAAACAGGATTCTTCACACCTTGCAACTTCATTTGCCAAACACAAGGACTAAAATTGCATTAAAAAACGTACCCCTTCTCTTTGTTTAAACTGGAGGGAAAGTAGTTATTACTATTCACGCTTCTCCCCAATACTACTCAGTAAATCTCAAAGCGGCAAAGATACTTAAAGGTGTGACATGGCCAATTCAAGGGCTTTAAGAAATAGATGGACGGGTTAAAATAACGTCAATCCAAAAGTTTATTGGCTCAAAGAGAGGATTGCAGTTAGAAGAGAGGAAAGCACAATGGAATGATAGGATTTACATTTAACTCACTCAGAGAACAGTAGACAACTGTCTCAATCACGGATTGCAGCTGGCAATCAGTGTGTAGAAAGAATATGATCATCGCTCTAAGATTTAAAGTCAATCATGAGATATTGTAAGGATAAGATTAAAGGGAGCGTGTGAAGCAGCAAAGGGCTTGAAGGTTCAGATGAGGCTATAAATAGCTCATCTATCACAACACATGCGACTATTATGGAATTTTAAGTTTTTAGCATAAGAGTAATTAGCTTAACGAGTTTTTAGCTCATTTTTAGTTAAATTTTCAGTTTAAATACTTGTAACTTTTTTTTCAGTCAGTAATCAAAGCTTTTAGTTAATGAAATTCATTTTTGCTTTTAAATCATTGTTTCAGATTTTCCTATCCAAGTTTTAACTAGCCTAATGTCTTCTAAGTTACACATAGATTTTATAAGCTCTTCATTTCGACTTCATGTCTCTAGATAAGAGTGAGCCTCTAAAAAGTCTTAATTTCCTCAAAATCCTAAAAGCAGTCTAGTTACTTGAATTTTGGACTTATAAGCTAATGGGTAAGGAAGCAATTATGGAAGGGTTCCATGAACTTACGTGGGTTATCTTTGATAAGCCAGGAGTGTTGCATATGCTCATTGAGCATTATTTGCTTTTATTAAAGCTAAGAGATAAAGTAAAAGTTTGCGATGTATTTATCTTTTATGTCTGATTGAAATTCCTAGCTTACGTTTAGTTATTGCTCTATAATTAGCTTATTGCTTGCTAATTGAATTTTAAATTGTTTTTGTGCTAATTAGTTAATAATTTTACATCGTTTAAAGCTTTGTTATAAATAGAATTCTAGATATCTCATTATCTGTTTAAAATCTTAAAAACCCAAAAAGACAATTGTTAGCATAAGCTTTTAGATCTTTTAACTTTAGTTAAGTATTGTTGGTTAAAGTTATGTTTTAAATGTTTTAAATTATGTTAATATTGGTATTAAGGTTTTTAAGCTATTAGATCTTAAATTCATTAAGTTAATAGAAAATATGTCATAGCAATTAAGGAGTGTTTGGTTAGTGTGTTTGATTTTATAGTCAATGCTTTTTGGTTTAATGTCCTGATTTAGTTAGTTGGATCTTTTCATCTTAGATTAGGTGTAAGAGCCAAGTTTGGAAGGATTAAATGCAGTATAAAATGAATTGGTGACTTGTATCTTTGTATCAGCACCAGTGGGTATTGATTTTTCATTTTAAAAAAGCTTTTGATATTTTTAGCCATGCTCATAAGCTTGGTATTATTTGATCTTAAGTTTAAAACACATCAAATAGAGGTGTGTTGTGCAGGGAAAAACCAATCTAGGTTACGATAATTATTGCTTGTAGAGCCGTGTGCGTCCTAAATGCATCTAGCGCCACTTGTAATCTTCTGTAACTCAAATAGCGTTACTCTACTGCTGTCACTTTTAACCCTAAAGATTCAGCCATAATTTAAGTTAGATGTTTGTTACGGATATAGGCGCTCTTACTATTTCCTAGCATTTTAGATTGATCAATCTGTAGGCTAAGTTAGTTTTAAACTTGTTTTTTTTCTTGTTTAAATTATTTAGGAATAGAACTTTAGCTTAAAAATTTCATCTCAACGTGTTAAGATAAATAACCTAGAAAAACTCAGTAGTAATCGACTTTAGCGTTTTGAAGAATTTGAATGTTGTCTAGTTTTGAGTTTTGTTTTTATGAATTTTGTAATATTTAGCTTATATGGCTAGGTATGAAGTTCTTATAGCAAGTCAGGTTATCTAGTGCATTTTGGTATTTTTAGCTTGTTTCTTTTTTAGACTTTTAGAGTTTATTTTTAAGTTTGCCATTTGATCCTCATTTTAGTTACTTTAGTGTTGGTAGTAGTTAGTTCTTTTGTTCAAATTAAGCTCATACACATCATTATATAGCTAGAACAGCTTTTGTTTTTGAAATGAGTTGAAATGAAGTCGTGGCAAGTTTTTTAGTAAAATAATGCCTTTTTGCCCCAAAAGGGACTTTCTAGGTTAGCTTCTTAATAAGCTTTAGAGCGTCTATTTTTGGTTTCAGCTTAGTAGTTATTTTATTAATGTAGTTTAAAAAAGGTGTCCTTCTTCAAGTTTTAGTTTTTATTTTTGAAAAATAAAAAAAAAATCAAAAAGGGTAGGCGGGGACTTGAACAGACCTTCCTCTCACAACACCTACACCTTTACCATCTCTGCTTAGAGGGCATTATTCATAAAGCATCCACCATCTCATTTAATATTAGGCAATTTTTTCTTTTCTTTTTATAAATATAGCCATAGCTTTAGGGTTATTTAGCAGCTTTATTGATAAGTTGTGCGCTTAGTTATAGTTTTTCCTTTTTTGCTAGCATAAAGTATTTTCCTGATTTTTTGGTTATTTGTCCATTAGTAGATTATTCTTTAATATTTTTTCTCGTTTTTAATTTTCCAAAAACTAATTAAAAAATAGAAATAATTTTCAGAAAATACAAAAAATTTAGTTATAGTTTAGATAATACTACTTTTAGTTTTACATTCAGAAAAATCATTTTTTCTACTTTTTAGTTTTTAATTTTAAATTTTTAGGCTTTTATTTTTAATTTAAAAAGTTAGGATCATTAATTTTAAAATAGTTAAAAAAATAGTCTTCTGAGTTTTAGTTTTTATGTTATTTTAGATTTTTCCAAGTTTAAAAATCATTTTTCTAAATTTTTAGAACTTAATTTGCTATTTTCAAGGATTTAATTAGATTAAATTAGTTTTTAATTCATAATAAATTCAAAAATTATCAAAAAAATATTTTTCTTTTTCCTAAAATTTTCTTTTGTCTTATTTTAGGTTTAGAAATTTAGTTTGCATTTTTAAGGGTTAATTTTGTCTTATTTGCCTTTTTGTAGCATTTTATTTGCTCCCGTTAATTGATTTAGTGCTTAATTGTTTTAAATTGCTTACTTTAATTGAATTTTTAATTGTTAGTTATAGATAAACAAAAATATCTTTTCTCCCATTCAAATCATAATCCAAACTAAGGCGTGGTTTCAATTTCACAAGTCGTTGGGGAAACGACCCGGAAAAGCTTCTCGGTTAAATATACGTATTATATATTATATATATCTTTTAGAGTGATCTTTTCTTAAGGGAGACTTTAGGAAAGTTCTTAATTGCTCTTTTGGAATATTATTATATATTTTATTGTGCGTATATAAATCAATAATCAGTTTTTGGCGCAGCTGCCGGGAATTGTGTTAAAGATTCCATCGTTTACGTTTGTTGATTTTGGTTTGAAGATCTTTTCGTCCTCGAAAGTTTTATTTTTGTTAAATATTTCAAAAATCCAAAAAATTAAAAAACCTAAAAAGTAAAAAAAAAAATTTCTTTTTCTTTTTAGTATAGTTATCATATAAATATTAAAAAAATCAAAAATTTAAAAAAATTGTCCTTAAAAAAAATAATAAAATACACAAAGTTGGTAAAAGAAAACCAACATATAATACTCTCAATGGAGGTATTATCATAAACTTGCAAAGTTCCCAAATCGAACAAAAGATTCAAAAACTTGTCATTTGTGTCATTTACGAAATACGGCTCACCTTAAGAAGCAATTTTTAAGAGCTACAGTGAAGTAAGTTGATTATTTGGTTTAAGTTGTCTCTCGTTTTTTCCGTAAATAAAATATGTTGTTTAAAAAATTGAAAAACCAAAAATAATCTCCTTAAACCTCTTTTTCATTTAATTCTTTTTCACATCCTTCTTTATTTCTAATTCTTATGGTGTCTCATCGTTTGAAACCCATCTTCTCGATTAAGGATCATGCATGTTGTGGGAAGTTTTTAGCATCACTAGAGAACTGTTGTTCAATATGAAGTCTGAAAACAGGATTCTAGTCCCGAACTCAAATCCTCTACGTGTTGTTGCAAGTGTCGGAATCACGGTTGATGGTCCGTATTGTCGTGGATGTGCTCTTTTACGAAAGAAATTCGAGGAAGATTTGCTTACATATTGTGTTGAAAATGGAATTTTCCAAGACTCTCAAGATACTTTCGAATCATCCGATGACAATACCAACGTTATTAATGCTCTTCAAGAGCCAATCGTTGTCAATCAAGACCCCGTTGTAAAGTTTTCGCAAGGTCTCCATAATTAAACCAAATTGTTGTTACGAGTGCGTGATTCATTGATGGAATTTTTTGTACAATGCATGTGCATGTTTTGTGGGAAGGGTGCTTATTAGGTTATAAGTGCCCGATCAAAAGTTCCGATTAATCTCTATCCAGATACAAGGCATTCAACCATTGCTGAGCTCCCACAGACTTTGCCAATTGTTCACCCGACATGCAATTATGAAATGAGGATTTCTATTATTTATGATTCCAAAAACTTAATTCTTCCAATGATTTTCCAAGTGTCTCAACCACTCTCCCAGTTCAGGTTTGAGACTTACCTTGTGTGAGTTATGTGGAAATAATGCTTATTATGGTTATGATTGTCCACTACAGTTCTTGTTTGTCTATGAACAGGAGCCGTGTTACAATCAAAACTTTAATGATAATTATTTTCCACAAAATTTTCAAAAATTCTTCTCAACAATACAATTGTTGTGCAAAATTGCGGAGGGTCCTCATGAATCTTTTCACTGTCAACCAATGAAAATGAAGAATATTATTGAGCAAATTCTTGCTATGAGTTCTATATTCTTTTGGTTTTGACCAATTTCAACCCCTATTAACTTATACGTCATTATCCAATCTTCAATGCTCAAAATGAGTTTCTCAATTCTCAAAAACAAGCTTATGGAGCAAATGACATCCATATGTGATATGGTTGGTCAAATTATGCAAAAGAAGGAAGAAGAAAGGCAAATTGTGGAAGAGCAAGCGACTAAAGAGGATATGAGTATCGAGGAGATGAGGCATGAGTAGCAATTGGTTGATTACAAAATTAAGAAATCACGAATGATTTTGGGTTATAAAGATTTCGAGGCGAGAAGTATTGTGAAGAATACGAGAGAGATTGTGAGATTAGATTCGAAACACTTAAGCAAGGATTTTAATGAATGGGGAGCGGCTGCGAATCTGGAGTTCAAAAAAGGTAGCAGCTTACAATGAAGAACAGTATGCTGCGGGCCCGTCGTCGCAATGCTTTCTATTCCTTTTGTCGACGAGGATGATTATATTCCTTTAGGAGATATTATTGCTTGATATTCTACGTCTAAAGCAATCACACTGATTTACCGATCGAGGAGCCCGATAAAAACTCTTCTAAGTATGGGACGAGCATCTTGACACTATTCTAGTATGAGAACCTTGTCCCAATCCCAAGTGAGTTCGAGGGTATTTCCGACGATACGAGTGATGTGCCTACTTGTGATAATAATCGTGTTAATGTTGAGTCCGATCTTGTGGAATCTTTGATTAACCGTGATACTTCGATTGTTTATTCTTCTAAGATCGACCCTATTCTCGAGGAGTTCGCCGGTGAACTTGCTCATATTGCTCCAATTCCACCGGGAATTGTTGAAGCCGATTTTGATCCAAATGATGATACTTCAAGTGATGACGATTCTTTTGAGAACATCGAGTACATTGATGCATCACCTTCCTATTCAGAGCTCGTTAGCTTAGAGAAGGTTAATGATGTCGATCAAGAAGAGAAAGAGTTTGATTTAGAAGATATTCTTCAAATCCAAGACGTTATTCTTCGTGAGAAATTATTAAACGTCCATCGTCTTATTTCTAATATCGAATCTTTGAAAGTTAACCCTACTCCTGATTTTGTGCTCGAGTCTCCTTCTCCATTTCCTATCCCCGTCGTGGAAAGTGATTCGTTCTTTGAAGAGTCTGATACTTCTCTTTCTCATTTGGATAATTCTTTACCCGAATTCGAGACTTTTAGCAATCATACGGAAGAGACGAGAAGTGGCAGTACCACTACTCATGCTAATTACTCTCTTCCCGAGTATGATTCGTTTTTTTAGATTGAGCCTGATCAAGAGGGGTTGATTAGCATTGATAATTCAAATGAACCTCTTTTGGAGCTTCCCGAGTTTGAATCATTTCATTTCGATCCGTCATTTCCTCGACCTCCTCCGGAACCACCGGATGTTGAGATTTGCTTACATTTTGAGCCCGATGCTCCCGTGATTGATAATTTTAATGAGCTTAATGAAGACCAAAGGGGAAGTGAGATTATTTTTCTCCAAAATGTTGAAGATGACGATTCCTTCATATTTGTCATTCGGACTTTTCTCCCGTTTCTCACCTATCCTAAGGCCTCACCTTTATCTTGCTCCACCGGGAGTAAAGACTCCATTTTTGACCCCGGCATCATCCCCTTTCCATCTAGAGCCGGTGGCATTTTCAATGGAAGTTTCTTGTTCTAAGTGTTGCTCTCCCTAAGGACGAATTAAATTCAGGGATCGAGTCGAGCTTGTGACTCGGTGACCAAAAACAAGCCGCTTCGTGGGAGTTCACCCCATGCTTATCCATTTTCTATTGTTCTAATAATAATGTGTTGTGATGTGTTGAGGCTAGCCTCTTCCGATTTTTCGTTGTTTGTTGTTTGTTGTGATTTTTGTAGGATTGAACCAACAAATTTTTGAAGCCTCTCGTGTTCGGTGTTGTGTCCCGTTTCACTCGAGCTTCCTATCCTTTGTTTGAAATTAGTTTGGGGAGATCCGATATCCTTTCATCTTATCGATTCACGTTTATCTTTGCATAATTCATAAACGGCTTAGATTTTCGTAGAACCCGACCTTAAACATTGAGGACAATGTTTCGTTTTAGTTTGGGGAGGGAATCTATCGATTTGATGTTACCTGCTTATTGTTTTGTTCTCACGTACCCGTTTTCCCGCAAAAATAGCAAAAATTTTAAATTTTTAAGTTTTTATTTGAAGGAAAAAAAAGAAAATATATATATATATATGTTAGTAGTTGATTAAAATAAGTGTTAAGACACAAATGTAGGTTTTCCGTTGGTAAGAATAAGAAGTAATTTTTGATCTGATCGAATGTGTTGAGTTCTAGCTTTCTCCCTTAACAATTAATGATGATAGTTTGTGCTAGTCTCATGTAGACTTTAAACATGCTAGACTTGAAATCATTAGTAAATGAAGACTTGTGCTAATCTCAAGTAGATTTTAAATATGCCGAGTTGGATTTTATATAGGCTAAGTATTTGCGAATTTCTTTATTAGAGGTTTTAAATTGCAAAGAATAAGAGATGATAGTGTTGATTACGAGTTAGGATGCTAAACAAAGTTTATTTGGAAAACTTAAAGGCTTATAAGAATAACTTGTGGTTTTTCTTCCCCGAAGTTCTTAAAATGATTAATTCCATTGTGATTTTTCTTCCCCGAAGTCTTAATGATTAAATATATGTGTCTGTTTAATTTTTACAAATTAGAGTTTTACTCTTAAAAGTCTAATCAACATATTTAGAGAAAAAGTTTTATCGATGATAATAGCTAATCATTTGTAAATAAGAATTTTAGTTCAAGTTTATACTTTGGTTTTCTAAAACGAAACTTTTTTGCAAAAATAATGTGTTCAGTTGATAAAAAAAATTTAAAACAAATAAAAAAAATAAAAAAATGAATATGAAAAAGAAAAAAGAAATGTGTAGTTGGTGAATAAAAAGGATGCAAGTTATAAATCCTTAGTGTTAATAGTTAATATACAAACTCCATCGCAATAAAGTACATGGGCATTTGTCGGTTTGCTCCCGATGTGACATCGAAAGAAAGGGTGGAGGACGTATATTTAGGGATGGTATCATAATAAGTACACGAGCTCTTGTCGGAGGCGAGGCCGATGTGTCGTCGAAAGAAAAGTGATACCGGTTCCTAGCCTAATAATGTAAATAGTAATAATAATGTTGCAAGTTAGAAAATAAATAGTAAAAGTTTTCTTTTCTAAAACCAAAGTATTCTTTTGAACCAAAAATTTGCAAAAGTTTTCAAGGCTTTTTCATCGGAAGTTCATGCATCTCGATAATTATTCTCCGGATGGGGTCTCAAAAACCTTAGCACTTACCCGATGACGGTGGGATGCTAGAGAAGAAAGTCATTTCATGGGACAAGTGAACCAACGATGTCTTAGCTAAGGAGGTTTTTGTTTGCTTTGAGTTGTGATCTTATTAAGTTATTAACATATTAGCCCAAAAGGCCCATGTGTAAAGTTTAGTCGGATTTCAACTATCTAAATATGTGGATTTAATGGTTTAAATTAATTTGAGCACACACACTTAATATATGATGTATGTCGGGAAGAGAAATTCACAAGTTGTAATTATAAGTAGTCTTAGCATCTTAGCTTGTACTTAGCGGTGATCTTATTTTTAAGCTTAGTTTGGGAGAAGTGAAAAGTCAGGAATGATGAAGTTATCTTTTTAGACACTTAATTGTGCTTTTTGTTCCATGATCCTTAAAGTTACCAAAAGGTAATGAAAACAATACATTATGTCATACAAGAATAAGTTGTAGTTAGGTATATATCAAGAAAAATCATAAAAAGAAAAAAAAGTTTTGAAAATGGGAAAACGGGTGTTTTATAACTTGTGACTTAGAAATTCTCCCCTTAATTGACTTTACTACTTCTTAAAGGATTAGTTTGGGGAGGTTTCGAGGTATTTGGTTATGGGGCATGTAATATTGCGTGAGGACACGCAATCGTTTAGTTTGGAGAATTTTGATATGTGTGAAAACACATATCTGTTTAATACCAAAAATAACCCTAAATGACCAAAAACACAGTAAAAATGGCAAAAATATGCTTGTTTTGTGTTTGTGTATGTGCAGGTACGAATATAGCAAAAATCACATGAAAACGATCAAAAACAGGCAAACACGGACACGAGAACGGAAGAGTGTACAAGAGCCGGAAGCTTCCTACAAATAAGGACAAAAGTCAACAAGTGGTCAACCCTCAGTCAACTTTGGTCAAACAGTCAAAGTCTACACTAGAAGACAAAAACCCCAAGTTACCATTTCTGTCCCTCAATAATTACCAAATGTCAATATAAGTCCTTACCAAAAAAATGGGCCTTAAACCCTTTTAACCTTTACCCGAAAATTAATAAAACCAAAGCCCAAGCCCAAAAACATTTTACCCGGCCCAAAACCCATAACCTAAAACCTTCAATACAAGTCCAGGGGCCAATTTTGCCAAGAATGAAAGATATTTAACACATGGATTCTTATTGCAACTTCACTTTGCAAACACAAGGACTAAAATTGCCATTAACCCAAACTTACCTACATTTTCACCCTTTCAGTTAAAAACATGGCGGGAAAGTCTGTTTTACTATTCACGCTTCTCCCCCAATTCACTACTCAGTCAAATCAAAGGGCAAATGTTAATTAAAGGGTGAAATGGACAATTCAAGGGCTTAAGAATAAGATGGCAGGGTTAAAAACGTAATATCAAAAGCTCTTATTGGCTCACCCAAGCAAGGATGCCACGTTGGAAGAGAGGAAAGCACAAGGGATTGATAGGATTTACACTTAACTCACTCAGAGAAGTAGCACAAATGTCTCAATCACGGATTGCCACGCTGGCAATCCGTGTGAGAAAGAATATGATCCAACGTCTAAGATTTACAAGCCAATCATTGAGAGATTGTACGGATAAGATTAAAGGGAGCGTGGGAAGCAAGCAAAGGGCTAGAAGGTTCAGCTGAGTGCTATAAATAGCTCACTCTCTCACACACACAGGAGACTTTTGGAATTTTCTAGTTTTTAGCTTAAGAGTTTTTAGCTTAATTTTCAGTTTAAATCTCTTGTAATTTTCATTTCAGTCATGTAATCAAAGCTTTTAGTTAATGAAATTCAGTTTTTGCTTTTAAATAATTTGTCTTAATCTTTTTTACCTTACTCATAAGTTCTAAATAAGCATAATTGTCTTCTACTGTTACTCATAAGCTTCTATAAGCTCATTTCAGCTCTCTTAGTCTCTAAGCTAAGATTGAGCTTTAAAAATTCTTAATTTACTCAAAATCCTAAAATCAGTCTAAGTACCTTTGAATTTTGGACTTATAAGCTAATTGAAGGGAAGCCAATTATGGAAGGGCTTCCATGGACTTTACTGGCTTATCTCTGATAAGCTCATTGAGCCATTTTTGCCTTTGTTAAGCTAAGGCTAAAGTAAGTTCTCTATTTACTTTTATGTCTTTAAATTCCTAGCTTAGTTTAGCTTATCTGCTTATAATTAGCTTATTGCTTGCTTAATAGAATTTTAAATTGTCTCTTTGTACTTATTAGTTATAATTTTACATATGTTTTAAGCTTTGTAATAATAGAATTTAGTATCTCAAATTCTATCTAAAAATCATAAAAACCAAAAAAATTGTTAGCATAAGCTTATAGATCTTTAACTTTAGCTTAAGTAATTGTTGGTTAATGTTTGTTAAGCTTGTTTTAAGCTATTTAATATCTGGTATTAAGGTTTTAGCTATTAGATCTTAAATTCCTAAGTCTTAATAAAATCTGTCATAGCATTAAGGAGTGTTTGGATTAGTGTTGTTTGACTTTCTATAGTCAATGCTTTTTGGTAAATTCAATTTAGTTAGTTGGATTTTCATATTAGATTAGGTGTAGAGCAAGTTTGAAGGATTAAAATGAGTTTAAAATGATTTGGTGACTTGTTATCTTTGTATCAGCACCAGGGGACTTTTCATTTTAAAAAAGCTTTTGAAATTTTTAAGCCAAGCTCTCATAAGCTTGGCTATTATTTGATTTAAGTTTAAACACACTCAAATAGAGTGTGTTGTGCAGGGAAACCACTAAGGTTACCTGCATTCTTGCTTTAGCACTTTTGGTCAAATGCATCAGCAGTAGTAACAAGAGTTACTACTGCTGTCTCTTTTAACCCTCAATTCAGCCTCATTTAAGTTAGATGTTTGTAGGATATAGGCTCTAAATTTCCATAAGCTTTTAGATATCATATAGGATAAGTTAGTTTTAAACTTGTTTTCTTATTTCTTGTTTATTTACTTAGGAAAATTTAGCTTAAAATTTCATCAAAATGTTTAAAAAAACCAAAAACAGTAGTAACTAGACTTTAGCTTTTAAATTTGAATTTCTAGCTTTGAGTTCTTGTTTTTATGATTTGGATTATTAGCTTATAGGTAGGTAATTAAGTTCTTATAAGCTCAGGTTCATTAGTAGTTTTTTGTACTTTTTAGCTTGTTTGTTTTTTTAGCTTTTAGAGTTTATTTTTAAGTTTGCCTATTTGATCCTCATTTTCAGTTAACTTTAAGTGTTGGTAGTTAAGATAGCTTGTTTAAATTAGCTCATACACATCATTAGCTAGCTAGAACAGCTTTTGTTTTTAGAAATGAGCTTAAAATGAAGTGTGTGCAAGTTTTTTAGTGAAAATAAGCCTTTTTGCCCTCAAAAGGGCACTTTCTGAGGTCAGCTTCTTAATAAGCTCTTAGAGAGCTTATTTTTGGTTCTCAGCTAGTAGTTCTTTTATTAAAGTAGTTTAAAAAAGTGTCATCTTCAAGTTTTAGCTTTTGTTTTTGAAAAATAAAAAAAAATCAAAAAGGGTAAGGCTGGGACTTGAACCCACGACCTTCCCCTCACAACACCAACACCTTTACCATCTCTGCTAGTGGGACAATTCATAAGCATCCCATCTCATTTAATACTTAGGCACATTTTTCTTTTCCTTTTTATAAATAAGCCGTAGCCTTTAGGGCTTATTTAGGAGCTTATTTGATAAGCTGTTGGCTTAGTTTTATTTTTCCCTTGTTCTTGCTAGCATAAAGTAATTTTCCTGATTTTTTGGTATTTTTCCATTTAGTAGATTATTTTTAATCATTTTTCTAAGTTTTTAATTTTCAAAAAATCATTAAAAATAGAAATAATTTTCAGAAAAATACAAAAAAATAGTTTTTAGTTTTAGAAAAATTACTTTTAGTTTTACATTCAGAAAAATCATTTTTACAACTTTTAGATTTTAATTTTTATTTTTAAGCTTTTATTTTTAATTTTAAAAATAGGATTTTAATTTTAAAAATAGTTAAAAATAGTTTTCTGAGTTTTCATGTTATTTTAGACTTTTCTAAGTTTAAAAATCATTTTTCTAAATTTTTAGGACTTAATTTGCTATTTTCTAGGATTTAATTAGATTAAATTAGTTTTTAATTCATAATAAATTCAAAAATTATCAAAAAAATATTTTTCTTTTTCCTAAAATTTTCTTTTGTCTTATCTTAGGTTTAGAAATTTAGTTTGCATTTTTAGGATTTAATTTCGTCTTATTCGCTTATTTGTCGCGTTTTATGTGTACCCGTTAATTGTTTTAAGTGCTTAATTGTTTTTTTGTGTACTTATTTTACTTGTTGCTTTTATTTAGTAGTTATAAAAAATCAAAAATATCTTTTCTCTCATTCAAATCATAGTCCAAACTAAGACGTGGTTTCAATTTCACAAGTCGTTGGGGAAACGACCCGGGAAAGCATACTTCCCGGTTAAATATACGTATTATATATTATATATATCTTTTAGAGTGAGCTTTTCTTAAGGGAGACTTTAGGAAAGTTCTTAATTGCTCTTTTGGAATATTATTATATATTTTATTGTGCGTATATAAATCAACAATCATTTAACTGGATTTAATCTAGCTTAAGAGTAACAAAGAGAGCTTAAGAGAGTATAGAAGAGCTTATTGAACTTTAAGTAACTTCAAAAACATTTAAGAGCATAATTTGCATAAACATAAGTCTTGAATTTAAGACAGAATTTAAATGAAAACAGTAATTGCATTAATAAGAATGAGATTACATTAAAAGGAAATACAGAAAAATAAGACAATAAGCTAAAAATAAGCTACTCTATCCCCTACTCATACTCCTAGATATCTTGCATTGTATGTGAGATCTTCTATTTATAGCCTTGAGCAGAACCTTCTAGGGCTTGAGACGCTCATCAATCTCTTATCCTGACCATCCAATCATAACCAACTCTGAATCCAATGATCATAGCCCTTGATTTGAGCGCACGTCACATCATCCAATCATATGCTTGGGGATCGCCAACGTTGCTAAACGAGTGTCAGGCGTGTCAGATATTCCTTCTAGAAGCTCATAATGCGTGGGTGAATAGGTAGATTTTACCATGGTTGATACTTGCCCTGTAAAAGTGAGATAGAGGGAAAGGGGATAGTGAAACAGTAACTTTGACTCGGTTTCTTTTATAATTTTTGACCCTTTGACCCGTGTTTATAAAAAGGGTTGGGCTTTGACTTGTTTTGGGCTGGGAAGAGTTTAATGGATTTATGGATATGAAAAGGGTTTATGACTTATAAATGGGTTTTAAGCTTATAAGGCTTTTAAATCATTAATCTTGGGCTGACCCGGCCCAATAAAATGGGCCCGGGTTGGTCCATGGAAGATGGGTTCGCCTTCGGCTTCGGTCTTTTCGTGCTTTTTCCAATCCTGTGCTCGTGTTTTGTCCGTTTTTGTCTTTTTTGTCCTTTTCTTAATATCTGGTACCTGCACATACACAATCACAAAAACAAACATATATATGCACTTTTCATTATGTTTTTGGTCATTTTGGGTCGTTTTTCATGATAAAATGTATGTGTAAAATAGCACATACCAATACATCTTTACAATAAAAATGTATACTTACTTTGTTTTCAAATATAGACTTAACAAAGTATTCTTTTACATATATTACCTTTTTACAATATAGGAAAATCAATTGTTAAGTTAAATACATCATGAATGACATCACAACCAAATCTTGTAAAGATTATTGCAATCTAAATTCGGATTTTATGTCAGATAGCCGGTTCCATTCAGTTACACTAGTTGGTTCCACTTGGTAGATGGAACCGCCTAGAACCGGGCTACAGAGCTAGCCGGTTCTATTGATTTATATTGGCCGATTCCATTACGAAGATGGAACCGGCGGAACCGTGCTACAGTAAATTTTAAGCCTATAAATACCAAGCCAATTCTCTTGTTTAAACACACATTTCTCTTATATACTTTTCAATCTCATTCATCTAATCTCTGATCTTTGATCATGTTTTCTATCATATTAGAGTTTTGGTGTTTTTTGTCACACCCCCAAAATATCAGAGTATAATGGCAACCGAGGGAGTGTGACTTCATGATTATCATACTTCTAAGCAATACAGAACGACCTCTATATGAGACGTTTTAAGAAAACGGATCACTTGAATTAGGAAATAATAAATTGTTTAAACATTCAGCGGAAGCATAAAATAGACACTACAACATTGTTTTAAATAGTACAAGTGATCTTCAGATAACGGGAAAATGACAGCAATGCATGAGACTTCATACAACATCTTCGTTCTTAATACCTGAGAAAGCATTGCTAACGTGTCAACATAAAGTTGGTGAGTTCATAGGTTTGTTTAAGCAGAAAATGTAGTGTTATTGAATCACAAGATTTCACCCGCATATGACAATATAACAGATACAAAGTCATATAAATTGCATTACTATTGTCTAAGCTCATGACACCGAAGCGTTAACATATACCAACAATAAATGAATGCCCTTGCAGGTGTCTAACCCGACACCCTATCTTCTGACTCAAATGAAACTGTGTTTGCTTGACTAATGTCAGTCCAAGACAAACAGGGATTGTCAATCCCGATAGATCTATCCATAACATTCGCGCTCACAAAGATTGACGGTTCATGATAAATCGGGCAATTAGCAACTTGGGTTAAATCGGGACTTAGACCAATCAGTAATGAGTAATTGTACTTGTATTCACACGTTTGAAATAAGCAATGTTCTCACCCCAAAAGATGATTTAAAACAGTAGAGTAGGGGCTATGAAAACTCACCTTGTTGGTTAATCGTCTGAAACAGATAGTGGCTCAATGCACGTCAAAGTAACTCAGTCAGACACCTAAATAATTATGACAAGGTCTGAGTTTACGTTCAAAAATTAATGTATGCAGTAGACTATGCAATTGGTCAAAAGGGTATTGTCGTTTAGGAGTTAACGTTTTTACGCTTTCAAAGTGCTGATTGAACCGTTGGCTCTAGGGATAACTTTTACAATTATGGGTATCTATACAGGAAAATTATACTATTACGCGTCGCATTTTTATAAAGTACTCAAACTCCCGTGGACTATAACTTCGTTTTCTTTTCTGTTTTCTTGACTTACTGACGCACACAAGCAGCAGCCCAGGGCCACTGTTGTGGCTTCCATTCGACCCCATATGGTTCTTGTTTTTGCCTATTACATGTATTCCTTTATATAAAAATACCCACATGTGTTATTTTTATATTATATAGACTCACATGGCCACTTTTGCTCTTTCTCTTTTTCTGTTTTGGGTCGAACACAGCAGACAACCACTGCTGTGGTCTTTGTCTCCCACTCACGCACCCTTAATAATACATATATATAGGTTTTTCTTGTTTATTATATTGTATATGTATGCATGTATAATCATCTCCCTTTTAAACCCGCATGGTTATTCTTCTTCTTCCCCTTTTTCTGGTTTGAGTCGCAGCCCAACAGTGGGTTTAGGGCCACTGTTGTGGCGTCTTTCTTGCACCCAACGCGCCCTTAGTCATTTATATTCATGTTTTCGTGTTACCTCGCAGGGTTCTATTAGTCACAGGATAGGACAAAGGACCGAAACTAGGGGCGTTGTGGTGGTGTTTTTCGCAACTAGAAAGGTCGTGGTAGTAGTAGCTGCTCACTATGAAGCTTCATGGGTTCAACTGTGGTGGCAGACCACAGCGAACCCGAAGCCACAGTGGCAGCAGCTGGGCACTAAGAACAGTAGGGTAGTAGTCTGGTCGCGAGACAAGTGTGGCAAAGGCCTAGGTGCGAAACGACAATGGACATTAGCGGTCTTTGTACTAAGACTCTAGTATTTTATGCGAAACCCTAACATCTTATGCGTTCCTTTTGAGCCAACATAGCATGTTACGTAAGTGTTTAAAGTCGTTGCAAGTTCTCTTGGTTCGTTTCTAGTTTCTTACGTAGCAGGTTGTTTACTAATTTTTCGCACGTCGTCATTTTATGTATGGTATAACCACATTCTTTTCAGGTTTAATTCTATGCGAACCTTGCATGGTTTATACCATGCAAGTCGTGTGTACGTCGTGAAAGGTTGAGGTTTGTTAAACTACAAGTAAATGACATATGAAGGTTAATTTATGAGGACGACTTACCGAGGTCCTAAGCTCGTTGAAAGATGGCGAGAAAGAAAGATGGTGATGAGGTTTGAACTTGGTTGCTATTTCTTCTAAGGCCGACACTCACTTAGCTCTTACACTTTAACGAAACTTGATCTTGAACCGTGTAGTTTACTTAGTATTTTCAGATTTTAGTTGTGATGTATTTGTTTCATGAATGGTTCCTGATTTATACTCGACGTCTTTGGTTGATCACTGAAATGTTACATGTGAATGGTCCTATGCTACTATTGAATCATAATGAATTTCTCTAATACTGTTAGCCATGATGCCTCTTTTCCTAATACTGTTTAAAGAATCCTTACTATGCCTTTCATTTCAAATTGAAATTGCATCGTAGCATGTGATGGGATTATTCAAAATGATAAGGTAGTAGGGTAGTGTTGTAAGATTTATAATGATAGTGTTTTATCATGATTGTATTTTGTTTTCCATATATTTTCATATGTACATATCAGGTGTTGAATTTTTATAGATATATATATGTATAGCTTATTTTGTCCTTGTTGAATTAATATAAAGTTGTCATGGGCATTAACTTGAGCGTAGGCGGTTCTATAAAGTGCTACAAGTAAATAACCGCGTTTCACAAAGTGAACTAAATATGGTTCTTATCGCTACTCGTTCTAAAATATCCTTTTAGGCACAGAGTAATAATGGTGATATTCGCGTGCGAATTAAACTTTCTATGACAAAAATAATGCATTGACGATCATAAGATGACTTCTCGTTGAAAATTATCGGTAAACTTGCAAACTTGCAGTACATGACTTTTACTTAACGAAACGAGAATCAAATTTTATTACGGGATGTTACAGCCTCCCCAGGTTAGAAGATTTCGTCCACGAAATCAAGACGTTGTAGGAGCTGGTGGATTTTCGAATAAGTGAGGGTACTTGCTCTTGAATTGGTCCTCACGTTCCCACGTGTACTCTGGACCTCTTCGTGCATTCTAACAGACTTTAATGATAGGTATACGGCTTCGTTTGAGTTGCTTGACCTCACGGTCCATTATCTCTATAGGTTCTTCAACAAAGTTGAGTTTGTCGTCGAGTTGGATTTCCTCTAGAGGAATAACGAGTGTGTCATCGGACAAACATTTCTTTAAGTTGCAGACGTGGAATACATTGTGTACTCGACTAAGTTCTTGAGGTAATTCCAAACGGTAAGCTACTGGACCAATCCTTTCTATGATTCTAAAGGGTCCGATATAACGAGGGTTTAACTTTCCACGTTTTTCGAATCGCATTACACTCTTCTAGGGCGCGATCTTGAGCATAACCTTATCTACAACTTCAAACTCAAGGGGCCTACGCCTCTTGTCGGCATAGCTCTTTTGCCGATCACGTGCAGCTTGCATGCGATCCCTAATCTTGAAAATCTTCTCCGTAGTCTCGTGAATGATCTCCGGTCCAGTAAGTTGTGCTTCTCCAACTTCAGCCCAACAAACAGGCGATCGACACTTCCTACCGTAAAGTGCTTCGAACGGTGCAGCTTTAATGCTCGTGTGATAACTATTATTGTACGAGAATTCTACTAAGGTTAGGTGTCTATACCAACCATTCCCGAAGTCAATCACGCAAGCTCTTAGCATGTCTTCTAATGTTTGAATGGTTCTCTCACTCTGACCATCGGTCTGAGGATGGTAAGTAGTACTCAAGTCCAACTGCGTACCCAATGCTTTATGCAAAGATTGCCAAACTCTCGAAGTGAAATGGCTATCACGATCGGAGACGATTGACACCGATATTCCATGTCTTGCTACTATCTCCTTCATGTACAGCCTCGTCAATTTTTCTGTTGAATCCGTCTCCTTCATTGGCAAAAAGTGATTGCCCCCGCATTTCGAAATTTTGGTTGTTCCACCTAATGGATGTGAAAACGGCATTTCTAAACAGAGATTTAGAAGACGAAATATATATGAACCAACCTGAGAGTTTCATAGCTCCTAGACAAGAGGGCAAAGTTTGTAGACTTGTTAAGTCTTTATATGGCTTAAAGAAAGCTTCCAAACAGTGGCATTAAAAATTTGACCACACCATGTTAGAGAGTGGATTCAAAATTAATGAATGCGACAAGTGTGTTTATGTGAAGGACACAAGTAGTGGATATGTAATTTTGTGCTTGCATGTTGATGATATGCTTATCGTTGGAAGCAACGACAAGATGATCAAATCTACTAAAGACATGTTAAAATAAAAATTTGACATGAAGGTTATGGGTTGGCTGATGTGATCCTTGGAATAAAGATCATACGAACTCAGAATAGACTTGTGTTAAGTCAAGCACATTACGTGGACAAAATTCTTAATAGAGGCTTAGGTGTTGCCCAATTAGAGTATTCAAGGATTATTGGCATGTTAATGTACTTGATGACAGGTACTCGACCTAACTTAGCATATGCAGTTAGTTTCTGCACCATTGCCAAGCTTTTTCTGCATAAAATTATTTAAATGTATACCTTTTATCTTTAATGTTTCTACCTCCTAGAGAATGCTTCGCCAAATGGACTTGTAACCAACCTTGAATCCGCTACCATTTTTCCCATCTTCGCCATGAATAGCTTTAATAACCCTAGTCCATAACAAGTTCTTTTGAGTTGTAAACCGCCAAACCCATTTACACATAAGAGCTCTATTAAGCGCATATAAACTAGAAACACCAAGGCCACCTTTCTCTTTAGAACACAAAACCTTACTCCATTTCACCCATATCGATTTTTTACTATTTAAATCGACAACACTAAAAAACCGACTTCGAATTGATTCCATGCGTTGAAGGACTTTCATTGGCACCTTGAATATAGACATAT
Source organism: Tanacetum coccineum (assembly GCA_026074375.1). Lineage (NCBI taxonomy): Eukaryota > Viridiplantae > Streptophyta > Magnoliopsida > Asterales > Asteraceae > Tanacetum > Tanacetum coccineum. The sequence goes on from BQNB010040430.1 coordinate 27,090, forward strand.
GATAAATAGGCATGGATCCTAGAACCGCCTTGAGAAGGGTTAAACGACCACCTATCGATAATGTTTTCATCTTCCATTTTGAAAGACGATCTACCATTTTATCCACAATCTCATCCCAAGATTTAATCCGAGACATATTTCCCCCAACTTTCGAACCTAAATAAGCAAAAGGAGCCTTAAGGACACCACAACCAATTCTATTTGCAGCTTGCACCACCCTATCTTCACTCACCACAACACCCAATAACTTACTCTTGCTTAAATTAATACTAAGACCTAAAGCACGATGAAAACATTTCAACACATATATAATCGTATCAATTTTCTTAGTACTCCATTGCCCTATAAACACCGCATCGTCCGCATAGAATATATGAGAAAGATGCATAGCTGAATTAAGCACAATGCCATTAAACATGCCCGCATCCACAACTCTTTTAAAAGAAATGTGAAGACTCTACATAACCAAAATAAAAATAAACGGAGAAAGAGGGTCACCTTGTTTAAGGCCCTTAAAAAACTGAAATTCCTCCGTAGGGCTTCCATTCACTAAAACCGATCCCCAAGAAGATCGAAGACATTCTTGAATCCAACTACACCTTTTTTCACCAAAACCAAATTTTCTTAAGACATCATCAAGGTAATTCCACCGAACAGAATCATAAGCCTTTTCAAAGTTAATTTTTAGAATAAATGAATATTTTTTATTCAACTTACACCACTGTAAAACCTCATTAAGTATAAATGGTCCGTCAAGAATTTACCTATCCGCAACAAAAGCCGATTGCACCTCATTAACAATATCTCCAAGCACCACCACAAGATGATTAGCCAAAATTTTGGCAATTATTTTATAATTTTTGGTTTTATTAATTAGTTTACTCGATCAGTTCATGTTCAATGTTTTATTAGTAAAATCGGCAATTATAAAGTATACGTTAAAAAACTTGTGTATTACACGGGCCTTAAAGTAGTGTCTATTACAAAATGTTTATAAATGAGTTTTTTCCTATGTTTTGTCGATAACAAACATAAACTCATTTCAACTAGAAACTAAAATGAATAAGTTTTAAGCCTATAGTTTTCTAACTCACCATACTTATCATACATTTTAATACATACATATTAACAAATACTCAAGGTTTTGTACATAAGTCTTTAAGCATAAAATTGTGTCTAAAACTATTTTTGAAATGTTACAGGTCATTACACAATTTTTCATTACAAGTCCAAATAATTTTTAAAAAATGGATAATACAAGTAACTTTTGTTACTTACATTTTTAAGTAAAATACATAAAATTAACTAAGGTAAAATAAATCAAATTCTTTTTTACCTCATGCATAACTTCATTCATCTAGTTGATTTTTCATGTATTGTCACATCATAATCTTGGCATATCTTGGAAGATCAAATATGATTTATAAAGCCCATTTATTGCCTGTTAACTAAGCTCAGTGCGTCTCTTTACTTTTAAGTTCTTACATTCCTAGCTTAAATTATGCTTAACTGCTTATTAGCTTATCAATAGTGCTTATCTTATTGCTTATTTGTGATTTATATTGTTACTTAGTGCTTAATCATCATCTGTTTTTAGCTTAACTAGTTTAGATCATAGTTTGTTTTCAATTATGTCCTAAAACCATTAAAAGCCAAAAATAAGTAGTTTAGCTTAAATACTTAGATATAGCTTATTTGATTAATGAAAAATGTTTGTTAAGCTTGTTAAAAGTTGTTAGTTTATCTGTAATATAAGAAAGTAGATCATTAGATCTTAATAAAATAAGTTTGATCAAATCTGTCACAATTTAAAAGGATGTTTGGGTTAACCTTGTTTGACAATCAAAAGTCAAAGGAATTTGTGCAATTTGTTTTAGACAGCTTTGATTTCATTTAAAAATATTAGGAAAATAGTTTTCACAAGTTTGTTTTTAAAATTAAAAGAGTTTGAGCTTAATTTTAGTATTACTACACCAGGGGAATTTTTCTTTTGATTTTCACTTGTGCAAATTTTAAACCAAGCCATCTAAGGCTTGGTTCTTGCTTGATTAGAGTTTGTACACACTCAACAAGAGTGTTGAGTGCAAGTAACCTCACTAGGTTACCCTGTACATTTGGTTTGGCTAATTGCAATTTGCATCAGCAGTACTAACATCAGTTAGTACTGCTGAGCTTTTGAGCTTCATTTTAGCTTATAATGTTAGGATCTAAGGTTTTAAATTCAGTAGACTCTTAGTTAAAACATAGCTTAATCTAGTTCTACTAGCCTTATTTTAATTTCCTAGCTATTTTCTTAGGGGCATATTAGCTTTAAAAGTTTCAAAAAAATCATCCAAAACACCTAAATCAGTAGTAACAAAAGTTAGCTTTTAAATCTTAATTTCTAGCTTATAGGATTAGGTTTCATCAATTAGATTAATAGCTTAATAGTTGATTAATAAGTTTTCAAAAGTTCATAGTCTAATATAGCTTAATGTGTCTTTTAGCTTAAATAGATTTAGAGCTTTTTAAGTTTCTTCCTGAGTATAGCCTTTTAATCTCCTATTTCAGTTAGCTTAATGTGTTTTCAGCTTAAGTAGCTTTTCCTTTCTAGCTTGTAGACATCATAAGGAATCTAGAACAGTTTTTGGATTTAGAATTGAGCTTATATTGAAGCTTGTGCAAAGCTTTTAGTCAAAATAAGCTAAAAATATATTAAAAGCCTTCTTACTGAAGGCAGAACTTCAAAAGCTCTTTTTGAGCTTAATTTTGAGTTTAAGCTAGTGTTGTCTTAATTAAAGTTGTTTAAAAACTTATAATCTTTAGTTTTTAACTTTTGTTTTTTAAAATTTTCAAAAAAAAATAAAAAAATAGCAAAAAGGGGTGTCTGCCAACCTCGAACCCACGATCTCACTCTTATAGACCCAACGTGTTAACCATCATGCTTCATTAGCTCATCCGGTTATATCTCCTTTCTTTTATTTAATAAACACAATTTGGGCTTAAGCCCCATTTATAAGCCGTAGCTTATTTAAGCTTTTACCTGGCTTATTATTTAAGCTGTTAGCCTCTTCTTATTTTTCCTTAAATCCTTATAACTTTATAGACTTTTCCTGAATTTTTCACATTTTTCCATCAATTAGTTTATTTTTAATAGTTTTTCGAAAGTTAAAATCTTAGAAAATACATAAAAAATAGAAAAAAGTTTCAGAAAATTACAAAAAAATAGTTTTTTGTTTTATAAAAAATAGATTTAGGTTTACATTAAGAAAAATCATTTTCACCACTTTTAGATTTTAATTTTCATTTTTGAGCCTTTAATTTTAAGTTTAAAAATAGGATTTTAATTTTAAAAATAGTTAAAAATAGTTTTCATTTTTGAGCCTTAACAAGTGTCACAAACCTTTGTCATTCTGGTTGTAGTTGAAGTAAGAACTGGACATTCACTTGATGATTTGTAACATGACACTGATTTATTGACAAGCTCATTCATCATCTTGTAAAACCGTAAGTAATACGATTCAAGTGATTCACCATCCCATGATGTGAATTTTCCAAACTCCCAATATAAATTGGTTTCAAGATCTTGAACATTGATTGATTCAGCTTGTTTCAACCTTTCAATGGCTTTCCACATTTCACATGCATTCGGACAAGCATCAACTGTGGAGTAGATATCGTTATCTATCCCTGTGAGAATGATCTGAACGCCTTCAGCTTCGGCATTCAGTTGATCGCGTATGTCTTGTGAAACATTCTTATAGTTCTCCATATACCTCTTTGTAGTTGTTTAGAACTACCCTCAGCAACTTGAACTGTCTTCTCAGCCCATTGATACGTGTATGGTGGATTTTAGAGAACAATAGTGGATGAGTTCAACTGTTAGTTTGGTGTCAATGTAGCTCTTGATTCTGGATTTCCCACTGGAACGTAATTACCGGTGCTAACATGGGTGGAGCGATCTTTTGCTACTACGCTTCCATGATAAGCATTATGAAAGAGCATTCGATGATTGAGTTTGCAAATTTGTATTTGAATTTGACATTTTGATGATGTTGTAAATGAAGTAACGGCTGGTCTTTAAGTGTTATTGAAATGTTTGATTGGGTATTTGTGGTGTGAGAGAATGAATTAACTCCCACGGGATTTTACAACTCTATGATTAAAACCGAGAAGGAAAAAGTTTACTTGACGGGATTTTACAAAATCAATAGAAAAACCGTGAAATTAAAATTGACATGTTTCGCTTGAGGATTGCATATTTCGCTTCAACTTCTGAACATATTTCGCTTAGCCAGTAGCTGTCATATTTCTCTTGTCCATTAACGTATTTCGCTTCAAATTAATCTTTCATATTTCGCTTGACAGTTGACATATTTCGCTTGATAGTTTAACATGTTTCGCTTCTATTTAAACATATTTCGCTTGACAATTAACGTTCATATTTCGCTTGTCTTTTGTTAACATATTTAGCTTCAAATTTAAACCTGCATATTTCGCTTGACACTCAAACGTACATATTCCACTTAAACAATAACGAACATATTCCGCTTGACCTGTATTACATATTCCGCTCGGCAGACCCCCAACCTTTTTTTCTTAGGAAGGACCACAACCAAAAACAAACAAGTTATCCTATTCTTTGTGAAGCAAGAAAGGTGGATCTTTGTTCCCTTGTCTTAACCGGTTTGGGACCACACAAAAAATAAGAAAAACCCCAAATAAGCCGAAATAAGCTTGTTAAAAAAACTTGAATAAGCTCGAAATAAGCTAGGAAAGAGCACGAAATAAGCAACTAAAATTTGGAAAACTAAGAGACTATATTAAAGAACATAGTAAACGGATGACTTGACTCTTGTGACACTTCCGAATCACACAAGAAAAAGACCACGTCGAGAGAAAAGAAAAAAATAAGCCGATTGTGATAAGCTTATAAAAAACGATCTATAGACTTATTTAAGACATGGAATGACTATAAAATAAGCTTTAGAACTGGTATAGCAAAGAGAATATAAGCAAAACAAATCAATAAGCCCTCAAGAAAGTGAGACGAGAGCTTATGAACAAAATAAGCCACAAAAAAGCTTAGAAAACCACAAGAATCAAACACTACACACCCTTTGGCGAGTGATACCACATGTTGGTCATAGATAATCCTTCACAACAACAACAATAAGCAAACTCGAATAAGCTCTAATAAGCTCTAAAGGAGCCGGTTTAAGAAGAAAGAAAAGAAGAGAGAGAAAGAAACTTAGAAACTTAGATTAGAGAGAGAAAGTGGTGGATTACAAAATGTGACAAATGCAACCAACACCCTCTTCATGTGTGGAGAGGGTTTCTTTTATACCCAAGCCTTTCTAGTAGGCGTGTGGGCTTGTAACTTAGGCCGGGATTGGCATAACTTAGGCTTTGAGCCCGAAACACGAACAATATTATATTACAATCCAAGCTCGTTGAACCCGACTAGCCTATTACAATACAAGACCTAGTTTGACTTTATAAGATCGATAACATTCTTGTTTGACTTAATAAGATAAAGGCTAACAAGTACTAGCAGTACTAACTAGTATAACTAACAGTACTAACTACTTGGTCTATTTTCTTCAATCTTTAGCAGCAGCATCAATTCTGAACCAGCAGTAGTAAATTAGCACCAGCAGTAGTAACTCAGAATTCCCAACATACACCATGGAAGGCATTGAATACATGATTCCAAATCTATGAAGTCATGTCGTACTTGCCTATGACAAAGATGTTGCTCTTGGAATATCTCATTGGGGACCACAACGTCAACAGTTCTATCGAGCTATGATCAACACGGTTTCTAAACACAAAGTCTTCTTAACTATGAGAATTCTGAGTGTTGTTAGTGTTTAGGTGGAAAAGAAAGCTGGGTATGGCTACTTGAAGGAAATAGTTATAAGGCGAGTTGATTAAAAACTTTACAAGTTCAAAGAAGGTGACTTTTTGGATTACACCTTATGACACAGAAACATGCACTCACTATGCTAATTAATCTCAAAACAAGCCTCTTCAAACAGAGTGATTTGATTGTGGACTTCGTCACTACTTTAAAAATGTTCACCCGAGGAATCGTTGTAAAGAAGAGGGTTTGTTAGGATTTATTGATTTGATGATACAAAACAATGAAACAAGAATGACACAAACGGATTACAAAAGGGTCTAATTCGCCAATATGAAATCCCGCCTTAAAAAGATACAGATCAAGATTAGGAAAGATTTTAGTTTCGATAATACACTTAGATTTTTCCCTTTGTAATCCACTAAAAATGATCATAAATCATAATCTATTTATGCTATAAAGGTGAGACCACTTGGAGATGATAGCTCCAAGTGTCCTCTCCAGGTAGCAACTTTGGCTTTTAGAAAGTTAGTGCAAAATTTTGGAGTTATACCCGTTTTCCAACTGATTACCAAAAAGTGACAAGTTTTAGTAAATCGGCCGTATCTCACTCATCCGGAGGAGATACGGCTCCATCCATAACCACAGTGAACCTAACAATACCAACATCATTATCAAATTTCCCAGATGCCTCATTTGCAAAAATAATTCGTATTCAACCTGTTTAGCTACTGAAATAAAAACAGTTTCATGAACCTCTTTTTAAACTCAATACAATCATCAATTTATATCATCTAAACCTAGCACAATGCCATAACTAATTATTAAGACTTATGAACATACATAAAAACATAATATTTACAGCATATATCACTTTTATAATTGATAAAAAAAACGAAATAGAGATTAAAATAAAGAGAAAGCCTTACTAAGGTTTGATTAGGGCTAGAAATGGACTAAAACACAAACACTTCTTGTGTAATGATGTTTAATCCGAACCAATGCACAACCAAATCAGAAGTTTAACATATTGTAGACCTTATATTAACTCCAATAATCACCCCAATAATTTCCCAATGAAAGATCTTCAAGAATGACAAGAAAACAAGCCCTAGAACCTTCAAAACTTCATGAATCTTCACCAAACTTTACAAGGGCCTTTAGGATGTTGTTGAGATAGTATAAATGAGTAGCAAATTTTTATAAGGATGGTGGTGGTTGTGTGGATGGTGTTCGGCAGAAACAAGGGAGAAACAAGGGAGAGAAATGGTTTTGAAAGATGGAAGAGTGGTTTTGCATGTATAGAAAAAAGAAATGAAATGATTGTGTTTTATATTAGGAAGTTGTAAATGTGTTTGTGTGTGGGTGTTTGGGATAACAAAACCTCGCCATAGGGCCAGGGGGTTTGCAAAATGTATATTTTTTTTTTTTTTGATTTTTATTTGTTATAAGTTTAGTGAAAGAATTATGTAAAGTATAATTAAGAAAGGTAAGGTTTAAGGTAGAAACGCGAGTTTTAGCAAGAAAATTCGGAAACGCGAATCACAACGGAAAATGAAAATGAGAAAAATTATAATCATCGAGGAATAATATGAGATTACTAAATCACTTACGATGCGAAGACGGAATAGATTTCTAATTACGGCTCACGCAATAAGCTAAAAAACGGAAAAATTCCTTACTAATCCGGTTAAACGTAAAAATTTAAATAACTCTTAAAAAAATGAAAATAGAATTAAAGCTCGGAGTAAATAATGACCTTGAATACGGAATGTTACATCCTCCCCTCCTTAAGGGAGCGCCGTCCCGGTGCTCGATTCCTCAATCTTTGTCCTTCTTATTACTGAGACAAGAATGCGGGTAATTTTCTTTTGAAGAAATCTTCTCCTCTCCAAGTGTATTCTGGACCTCGTCTAGAATTCCATCGTACCTTGACAATAGGAATTCGACTCTGCTTGAGCTGCTTCACTTCGCGGTCCATGCATTCTACAGGTTTCTTCGATAATTGTGCAACTTGTCGTCTAGTTGGATCTCTTCAAGAGGGATAACCAAGTTTTCATCCGCTAGACATTTCTTGAGATTCGAAACATGGAAGGTGTTATGAATTCCACGGAGTTTATCAGGAAGCTCCAACTTGTATGCCACGGGACCAATTCTTTCTATGATTTTGAATGGCCCAATGTACCGTGGACTCAGTTTACCACGTTTCCCAAAGCGAATTACGCCCTTCCAAGGTGATACCTTCAACAAGACCATGTCACCCACTTGAAATTCCATCGGTTTGCGTCTAACATCCGCATAACTTTTCTGACGGCTTCGAGCAGTCAATAACCGATTTTTAATTTGCACTATCTTCTCAGTTGTCTCCCGCACCATTTCTGGACCTGTGAGTTGGCTATCTCCAACCTCACTCCAGCAAACTGGCGATCTACACTTTCGCCCATATAAAGCTTCGAATGGTGCAGCCTTAATGCTCGCATGATAACTGTTATTGTAGGAGAATTCGACTAATGGTAAGTGTCGATCCCAACTACTACCAAAATCAATTACGCACGCTCGCAACATGTCTCCAACTGTTTGTATAGTTTCCCTCAGCTTTGACCATGCTGTCCCTGGGTGGATAAGCAGTTGCAAATATTCCAGTTGGGTTCCCATCGCTTCTTGCAGTGATTTCCAAAATCTTGATGTAAACAAACTGTCTCTATCCGAGATAATTGATGTAGGCACGCCATGTTTACATACAACTTCCTTTAAGTATAATTGGGCGAGTTTCTCTATGCTGTCAGTCTTCTTCATTGGCAAGAAATGAGCAGATTTGGTCAATCGGTCGACAATAACCCAAATGGAGTCATACCCACTTGGCGTTCTTGGAAGTCCTGAGACAAAATCCATGGTTATTTTCTCCCACTTCCACTCTGGGATTTCAGGTTGTTGTAGTAGACCAGATGGCTTTTGGTGCTCAGCCTCACCTTGGTCACAGGTTAAACATTTGACTACTGACATAGTGGCGATCTCAGCTTTTCATTTCGGCCGGCACCAGAAGAGCTTCTTTAGTCTTGATACATCTTGTCTTGTCCGACCCCGGTGGAATGGAATACTTAGATTTGTGCTATTCAAGCATGATCAAATCACGAAATCCACACCAAATAAATGTAACCAAATCCGCCCTTTCAAAGCATTGAATTCCATCAGAAGGCGGGTCTCAAATATGTCGGCTTGAGTTCGTCTTCCCAGATTTTCTTCAGCCTTATACTTTTCCTCTTTTAATTGTCATCATCTGAAGCGTTAAGTATTTTTCTCAGGTAAATTGGTGTGTACCGTCATTACCAAAGATCTGACCCTTATTGGTTCTCTGTCCTTTCGACTCAAAGCATCGGCCACTACATTGGCCTTACCAGGATGGTAGCGGATTTCACAATCGTAGTCACTCAAAAGTTCAATCCATCGCCGCTGTCTCATGTTGAGTTCTTTTTGATCTAAAAAGTACTGTAAGACTCTTATGATTCTTGTACACAGTACCACTTATACCATACAAATAATTCCTCCTAATTCAAAGTGGCAAACACTACAGCACCCAGTTCTAAATCATGGGTCATGTAGTTTTCCTCATGTTTCTTCAGTTGTCGAGAGGCATATGCTATCACCTTTTCCCTCTGCATCAGAACAGCTCCAAAACCTTTGTGAGACGGCACGCATACACAACGCAGTTTTTTCAGTTCCCTCAAGGCAAGGCTAGATAAAAAGGGGAGCGAACATAACTTCTGCTTACAAGAGTTTGGAATGCCTACAACTTCGAGTCCGTACCCCATATCATACTTTTTTGTACTTCCCTCGTCAATTAGTTAGAGGCTTGGAAATTAACGAAAAACCTCGGATGACATCACGTAGATCCTCCGGCTAACACCCAAGAAAATTGTCTGACTTCTTTCGGTGTTGTCGGTGCAGACCAATTTCGGATAGCTTCAACCTTTGCAGGATCCACGTGAACGCCTTTGTTGTCGATCACGTACCGAGAAATTTTGCACGACTCAAGCCAAAAATTTTTTCACAAGACTACGTAAAATTATTCCAGAATTTGGCGTACAATTGCTCATTCTTGAGCAACTCCAAAATGATCTTCAGATGTCTTTCGTGCTCTTCTTTATTCTTGGAGTAGATAAGTATGTCATCAATGAACAGATCACAAATTTAACGAGGTAAAGGCTTGCAACACTCGATTCATACAAATCCATGAATACCTGCAGGAGCGTTGGTTAGACCAAACGGCCTACCTGAAATTCCATAATGAACCGTACCTATTTCCGAAAAGGCAGTAATAGGAATGTCTTCTTCTCTAATTCGGAGTTGGTGATAACCAGACCGTAGATCAATCTTTGAGTATACGCTAGAACCTTGAAGTTGATCAAACAGGTCGTCAATCCTCGGAAGTGGATACCGATTCTTGACTGTCAACTTATTTAGCTCGCGATAATCGATACACATACGGAATGATCCGTCCTTCTTCTTAACGAATAATACTGGAGCTCCCCATGGTGACGAGCTCGGACGAATAAACCCTTTTTCTGATAACTCTTGTAACTGGTCCGCCAATTCCTTCAGTTCGGATGGTGCCAATCGGTATGGGGCTCGTGCAACAGGTGCAGCACCCGGTACAAGTTCAATTTTAAATTCCACTTGTCGAGGTGGTGGGAGTCCTGGCAAGTCGTCAGGAAACACCTCGGGGAAATCTCGAATCACCGGTACATCTTCCAAACGTTTCTCCTTTGGTTCTTTCTCGGTTACATGTGCCACGAACAACTGATGCCCTCTTTCGATGTATTTACTGGCTTTAATGCATGATATTATCTTCAGTCGTGACGTACCACGGTCGCCCACAATTTCTAACGTCTTATTCTTGACGGGTATATGCACTACTTTCTTGCCACATATGATAACGGCATCTTGATTAACTAACCAATCCATCCCAATAACTACGTCAAAAGTTCCCAGCTCAATGGGCATAAGGTCAATTTTAAATAAGTGATCTAGTAAGTTCAGACCATCCTCTTAGTATAGTATTAGTACTAACGACCCTTCCATCGGCCAATTCCACATCATAGCTAGTGTCTAGTATAACAGGATTAATGTCAATCAGGTGACTAAAACTAGTGTTCACGAAGCTTTTGTCAGATCCTGAGTCAAATAATACAGTTGCATAACGATTGTTGAGTAGAAACGTACCCGTAACCACATTTGGTCCTTGTTGTTTCTCAGCATCTCTAATCACGTAAGCCCGTCCTCGAGCTTCTTCACCTTGTGGATCCCTTTTCTTCGGACAATAGTTCCTTGTGTGTCCCTTTTCTCCACAGTCATAACACGTCACAGTTGGTCGTGTGTTAGCACCAGTAGCTATAGCTTTGCCCTTACAATCTCGTGTCATGTGGCCTGCCTTTCCACAGTTGTTACATACCACATTGCAATAACCATAGTGATGCTTTTTACAACGATTACAGAGCGGTTTGTTCCCAGCATAAAAACCACCTGAGCTCGTAGGGGCGGTCATTGCTCGGACTGAGCATTTACCCTGCAATTTGGTTGTTCTTTCTGCTTGGTTAGCGAGTGTTGTCCCTGTTGTTGTTTCTGTTGTTACCGTTGTTACCACCTTGTGAACTTTCCCATTTCCTTTTATTGCCCTCGGCAATCCTTTCTATTCGAGCTTGAGACTTTTGTTCCATCAAGGCATGTGCCATCCGCACAGCTTCATTCAAGCTAATGGGTTTGGATCCAATAACTGTACCCTTTATGTTGTCAGTTAGTCCCCGGATATAAGCCTCGATTTTCTTGCGTTCGCTCGGGACCATTTCTGGACATAGTTGTACCAGCTCATGAAAGCGCTTGGTGTAAGCAGTTATGTCAAACTCCTTGACCTTCAGATTCCATAGTTCGTGCTCCATTCGCTGCACTTCCTCAATGGGGCAAAATTCCTCTGTCATTATCCTTTTCATTTCAGTCCAGCCAATCTGATTAGCAGCCTCTAAACCCATCGTTGCAACTTGGGAGTTCCACCACGTCAAGGCACGCCCTTGAAGTGTGGCAGCAGCAAATTTGACCTTTCGTGCTTCAGCACATTCACTTATTCCAAAAACCATTTCCGTCTTCTCGAACCACCTAATTAGCTCGACAGCTCCCTCGTGTCCATGGAAGACCGTCATGGGGGGGTTGCATTTCATGAATCCAGAAAAGGTACAATCTCGAGCAGACTGAGCCCCACCGTTGCCCCCATCTCCATTGGGGGTTTTTCCCCCTTGTCCTCCTAGCATTTGCTTTGCCTATTCTCGTTCTGCCTCTACCAGCAGCATTGACCCTTTTCAGCGACGAGTCGATCAATAGCCGCTTGGTTTCATTGGTCTTGGTGCATGATTTCTATCACAAACCAAAGAAACCTCAATGAAGTATTATATAATGACATAAATCACATTCATAACAAACGAACCAATATCACAACACAAACATAACAACTCAAGTAGTGAATCAAAAGGTAGCCCATTACATCATTCATTCCCAAAGAGTTAAATACATCATTGCATAGTTTTTCACAAAATGAATAAATTGTTTCACAACAAATGCAGTAAATGTCACTAACTGAAGATTCATTTATGATTAACAGACTGAAAGATACTACTAATAAAAATTAAACTACTAAGAGTCACGGTGGAGAACCTTGTGGCTCAGATGGTGCAGTCTCCTTTGGGGTAGGTGAATCATCATCGGTAAGTAGGAGCAGTGGCGCATCCCATTGCAGCAACATATGAGGAACTCTAGAACATTGGAGTAAACAGGGAGCCAATAGATCTCAGTATAGCATTATTGCGGCTCATGAAATCGTAACGCGGCGTAAAAAATCTCCAACGTAAAATAGACCAACGTCGACAAGTGATGGTAATGCCGATGTTGCCCGAATCATTCTCCTCCAACATCTCTAGTACGGTTTTCGCTACAGTCTAGCATCATCTTCAGTCTCTTGTTATCAGCACGCACGTCCTCCTCCTCAATATGCTTAACTCTGCGGTGAAGAGCATCCAGGTCACTCCTAATGTGACTTGGCGTAAGATCCTCGGGGTTATGTCCCGCTGCAGCGAGCAATGATGACGAACCTGTCCAAAACCTGACGTATCAGTAAAGAGTCTCCTAAATGGTATTAGTCTGCTAGTACCGATGGGAGCAGCCTCGGGTATAGGATTTGCAGGAACAGGATTAGCAGGAACAGGATGTGGTATGGGTGCAGCTTCAGCCTCGGCCTCAGCCTCGTCCCTCCATTCTCATCCTCAGCTCACCATCAGACTACGGCCGTCAGCCTCAACCAGACTCCGATGCAGGTGGCGGAGGGTAAAGTGGGTCCGCCCCCTGATAAGGGAGTATCCATTCTGGGCCGTCCCATTGTTCCTCAGCTTCCATTTCTTCTTCTTCTTCCTCCATTTCCGGATCTTCTTCCGGATCTTCCTCCTCTTCCTCCATCTCTGGGTCTTCCTTTTTTTTCCCCTCTTCACCCAGCCGTTCATGTTATCTTGTCTGCCTCTGCAGCTAATGCAACTCGTTTAATGGTTTGGAGGTAGGTTGTGCCATGATGATCTGCACAATTGCGTAAAGTAACTAGGATTACTATACGAATAATAATTTATATGAGAATGGCGAATGAATGACGAAGCTTAGGAATATGCATATGATCGATAACTAGTATGAATAAGCACAATAATATTTGTTACATATAAAAATTTCATTTATTGAAATCTAAAATAAACAATTCTTGATGCCTTCCCGTATAAGCAAATCAATTCGATATATATATACCATATATCAATTACAATAAAATAATATTTAGTGATATGAATATTTCACTAGTAATAGCACCCAAAATGTTCATAAAAACCAAAATAGGAAAAACTATGATCGTGAATAACACAAGGGCTTCGAGGAGTCTTAGCGCGCATAAAAGGTTATAGTTTAGGTAAAAATTTTTTTATTTTTTTTTTTACCTTTTTTTGACCTAGTTCTCTATAACCTGTAGCTCTTGATACCAATCTTTAACACCCCCAAATTTCACGCAGCGGAATATACAACATTGGGTGTTAATTCATAGTACAATTGCACAAGGATATAGAAAACGACTCGAAAAGAGGCGTTTAAAAACATTGTTCCATTTAAAGAAGTTTCAGAGTAATTAAACATACGTCCCACAGGATCGTTACCAAATTCATAACATGAGTTTTCCAAAACATGGATAATTAGTTTTATAAATGGAACAAAATACAAGTTCTTAAAAACTTTTAGCGCAGACTCCTCGTACACAGCATCCATCACCCTTGGTTACCTGAGATAAAACATGCTTAAAAAGTCAACAAAAATGTTGAGTGAATCCATAGAGTTTGTAAGAGATAAATAGGAACACAAGTTTTGTTCATCGTGTGACTTGTTGTACGGACAAGCCATTAATCAAGTTTCTATTGCAATGAGCTCATGACACCGAGCCTTAACGTTAACACATATCTTGTATGTAAATCATGTTGCCCCATAACTAGGTATTATTGCCTTATACCTAAATTCTAAATACAAATTGTCCGTTGACTGGGTGCTCGAAAGGATTCGATTCATACCCCCGGACAGGGCTGTCAAACCTAATAGATCTATTTACTTGTACTAGCGCTCACCCATTATAGGCAATTAACAGTTCATGATGTGGGGTCTTTTGGCAATAGCTACTCATGCAATTAATCTCATATTCGGGTCCAGCATACCATAAAGTTTCTTGTGTTCAGTTTATAAAACAAGCATGTATCTCCCTCGCGGGGTTTATAAATACAGTTTAAAAGTTGAAAGGCGAGGCTATGAACTCACTGTAAGAACAATTCAATCAGAAGTATTACGAGTCTTGAACGAGCGGGAAGTACTCATAGTCACCTCCTAAAATACGTGACGCGACTTAGTACGTAGAAAGTAACAATACATAAAAATTAAACATGTGATCATGAGATGTATTTCTGAGATAAGCATGGCATTCCACTAGAACTTCCCCAAGTCCTTTTTAACCCCAAATTGACTTGTGACCTGGTCTTATAGGCACCAAGTGAAAATATATTTGCTATAACCCGTTTATGCTACTATTCCAAAACAGCCCTATTTTTCACTCTAAAACCTATCCAAACATCAATCCTAACTCTAACCAATCACATGCAATGCCATCCAAAGCTCTTAACACAAATCATCATCATATAAATATGTATTTCCAGAATCAAACTTCCATTTTCATGGATTAAAACTAAAAGAAAATTTAAAGATTTAGAGATAACCTTACTAGGAATGATTTAAACAAGAAAATCAAACCAACACTTGCTACTTTCTGGATAGGGGCTGAATTAGAACCAATATAACACCCAAGATCTTTCACCCTAATGCTTTGTAACACTCTAAATAACAAGAATCCAAGA